>RYZW01000154.1:0-104064 GCA_004367215.1 Colletotrichum trifolii | reverse complement strand
TATTACTTATATAAGGGATAAATCTGAGTTCTAAATATATAAAAAGCTAGGCCTAAGCTATAATTCAGCTATAAGGAGCGTAAATACTATTTATTTAGAACTAAGGAGTAAAAGAGAAGTTCTCGCGAAAGGTATGAAAAGTCTACTTAAAGGTAGCACTAGGGGCCTACCAGTAGCCTACTAGTGCCTGACTTCTTAGGCATAATTATTAGGACTCGGGTAGAGCCGGAGTCAACCAGCCAGGCGTAGCCCGTAATAGATATATAGATATCCTAAGTAATAAAATAGTTAATTTTTTTATGAAAAAAAGTATAATAATACTACTAGATAACTTTTATATATATTTCTTAACTTATATTTATATTAAATAGTAAATAGGGGAATAATAGTAATATACTTTTTCTAATTAGTAGTAAGATAGTATTAAAAACTTATAATATAAAGAACTTAGGTTAGAGGTAACCCTAAAACTTACTAATAAGATTTACTTATTTAACTACTAGGAACTTTACTAGTTTTTAGTAGCTAAGACTAGTTATAGGGATTTTACCTAGTATTACTATAAGTATCATTATAAGGATACCTAACTATACTACTTATATAGTAAAGAGAAAACCTTTATATACCTATTTTACTACTATAAGGTTTAGTATTACTAGTTTTAGTTTAACTACTACTAGTTCGCTAACTTATAACTTAGGGAAAATTAGTTAGAATTTATTATTTATTTATACTAAACTTAATTTTATAATAAGATATACCCCTATTATAGTTATAGACTTAAAAGTAACCCCTAAGAGATTCCTATAGTTTTACTATAGTAGTTACTAATATATATTATATATCTTTCCCTAGTTATTATTTTACTAGGATAAATACCTAATAGCTTACTAGGCTAGGGGGGTTTTAATCTAGTATATTCTAGTTTTTACTACTAGATAAACTACTTTAGTTTATAAAAGTTACTTATTATTAGATTACTTTATAGTAATTAGTATTCTAGTTCTATACATAACTTATTTATTTTTTATTTCTTTATTTCTTTATTATTTATTATTTCTTTTATATTTCTAGAAGTAGTATGTATTCTATAGGGATATTAACTATTATTACTATTAATACTTCTACCTTTTTCTACGTATACTTTATTTCTATATATTTTCTATTTTTATACTATATATAAAAGACGTAATAATATAGGCCTAAAAGCCCGTATACTTAGTTTCTCTCTTACTTTATAGTTGTGTTCAAAACTATGTTTATTAATTATATATATACTTTCTATTACTATATATAGATGTATATCTTTAGTAGATCGCTAGTATAGACACCTTATGCCTCATTAGAGGTCTGTGAAGCGGGCGTTAAACAATATAATAACAACAACAATCTCTATTCCCTTAGTAGATCGGTCAAAGTCTTGGCTTTGCTTGTCGAGGACGATCAATCTGGGGGAGACACTGTTACACCGTGCCGAATCCGAAGATGCCGGTGGATCGTTGAAGCCGGTCTTCCGTAATGTTTCGGGTTTGAGTGGTTTATTGCTTTTATTTGAATGTTCACACCGTCACGGCTTAAACGCCTAATCGGGTCAAGGCGGCGATCGTGTATATGTCAATCGTCGAGGCAAGTATTCGTAGCCGAGCTTCTTCAGTTTTCTTCAGCAAGTTCTCCTTAGCTGCCCCAACAAGTAATTTCACCGCTAGCTGGTCAACAAAAGGGTGTTCATGATAATAGTGTCCTTTGAGTCGACACAAAAATCCTTCAATAAGAGATATGGGTGGAGCTAAATAAATACCGTCACCATTGCGTTGGGGGCTCTCATAATTTACAATCTTTATAAGCATCGGATCTGCCATACTGGCTTTTCCACATCACTGCTCAGCCCCTCCAGCCATTGCTATTGCATGGGAGCGAGAATAATCCTTGCCACTAACTACAATCGAAGAACTATGGGTTCCGTCATGTCTGGCCTGTCGAATATGGGAAACGGTTGTACAGTTCACATGCCTTCACACCGTCGAGAACTCAGTTCCCTCTCCTCCTCCTCTTCCTCCTCCTCCTCAGCTCGCCTCTGTCTCGGTCAACTTCTGACTACCTACCAGAGAGAACATAGGCTTCGAACAAGAATAAGGGTGATGCCTAAGAAAGGAAACAAGTACTAAAGGTGGTGTCCTCGCGAAGGACTCGGCTTGAGTTTCCTGGCTATCAGTAGAAATATCAGCTCTATCCAAAGCGAGACTGGTGGACCAAGCAGATTCGCATCGGGACTCCCATAATTCAGTATCAGTCTCTGGGAGCGACGAGCGTTCATCGTTAAAAGCACACTCCCGGAACACATCGCACTAGAATGAAGGCATGAACTTCACACAAAGTAATATCATGTGACACAAGAACTGCTTGGCAGATATGGACTACATGGCATATACTGCAATGGTCACAAATGCCACGACACACGTCGTCCACAAGCTGATCCCAACGTTTGCTGCAGCATTCTCGTCATTGCCTGCTTCTCCTCCTCCTCCTCCATCTCCTCCTCCTGCTCCTCCTCCACCACCACCACCGCCGCCGCCGCCGCCGCCGCCGCCATTCTCACTTCCGCCCTCAGACTTGGACTTCTCAGCAACGTCTCCGGGCCCAGCCGCCCACTTGAAACTCGACACGACCTTTTCAGAGTACGCAGGCGTCGTCGACCCCATCGTCCCGTCGGCGTTGGTCGTGGAGCCGTTGACGCACTTGGCCCCATTCCACTTGACATTCACCACCGCCTCCCACAGCTTCACGAAATCTGTCAGCGTTTCCCACGTGAAAAACAGCTTGCAGTTGGCCGCCTCGTATCGAAATTGCACCGGCGTCCCGTCAAGATCGTCGTCGAGGTACACGTTGGCCGAGTTGACAGCCCAGCTCTCCGTCGACGGGCCCGCGAGAGGAGGTGTCGGGTCCGCGAACGGGGTCAGATCAACATCACCCGGCGGCACGGCGAGGGTCTCGAGCGCCGGGTAGATCAACTGGTACGGGTACAGCGTAATCACAGGACCTCCCTTCGTGCCGCCGATGGCCTGCATCGGCGCCTCGATCGGCCGTCCGCCCAGCGCCACGGTCTGGATGCCCAGCTCGCGCGCCATCATGCCCACCACGTACGCGCACGCCGAGGCGCAGTGGCCGTCGGTGACGATGACGGTGTCCTCGGGCTCGAACCAGGGCTCGGGGATCTCGAAGCCGGGCGGCGCGCCGGTGGCGGCGAACTGCATCTCGCCGGGCTGCACGACGTTGGTGTACTCCCTGCCCCCGATCGTCTCCGGGCCGTAAAAGTCCCGCCAGTCGGAGAAGTTGCGCAGGTTCTCGTCGAGGAAGCCGCTGTAGCCGAAGGGGTACGGCAGGTCCTGCGGGTCGACGCCGGCGGCCTGCGCCGTCGTGCCGACCCAGTCGAGGGCGGCGTGGGCGCGGAGGCGCATCTTCATGTGCGCCGCGTCGCCGCCCTCGGGGAAGAGCACGGCGTACATGCTCATGGCGCTGGCGACGTAGCCGCCGCCGTTGCCCTGCAGGTCGATGACGAGTTTCGACCGGCGCTCGCGGCGGCTGCGCTCGACAAAGTGCGTGTGGACGCGGATGAAGTCGGTGACGTCGTCGCCGGTGCGCCGGTCGGTGACCTGGGACGTGAAGGAGGTGACGACGAGGACGGCCGTGTCGTCGAGTTTGGGGGTTTCGGGATGGTAGCCGGTGACGTATCTGTCGCGGTGGATGACGAAGGGATCCGGTAAGCCGTCGAGGCTTGGGCTGAAGGAAGTTTGCGTGGTGTTGACGGATTCCTCGGCCTCGCCGTAGCGATCGGGAACTTCGAAGCGCTGGTGGACATGTTCGCCCGACGTGATGCCGGAGAAGTTGGCGTTTACGCGAGCGAGGTTGGTCATGGTGAGCTTGGTGCCGTTGGCCAACTCGATGACGCTCTCGTCGGACAGGGTTGTGTGCATGTAGCGACCGGCACCAGCAGTTTGGCCCGTGTTGTCGAGGGCCGCGGTGAAGAGCTGCTCATTGTATGCTGCGTCTGGGTCTTGATCGCGCGAGTTATCGACGGATCGCTGTTGGAGGTAGTCGACGATGGATACGTCGTCGAACTTGGTCACTTCTGACGCCTCGTAATCCTGCCGGACACTTTTGGTGTAGTCGGCTACACACAGTCAATGACGTGTGCCACGGCGCATCGAGAGACATAACTCACAGTGAAGGTAGACCTTTGGTGTCTTCCGGCCGTCTACGGAAATGGAAATGAAGAGTTCAGGCGTGTCAAAGTCCAGGAGAGACCCCAGAACTGGCGTGTATCCCAAGTGACCCTCACGCGGCTTGACGTTGATCAACCGGTAGAGATCCAAGGCAAAGTCATATTGCGAATCGTACTCGCCACCCTCGACAGCCCTGGTGATGTTGTCGAAACCACCAAAAATGTCGACACCTGGGTAGAGGTACTCTTCTGGTGGATCGGGGAGAATCCCGATGGTGCTCTGGAACTCCAGCCACGGCCGAAGATACTTGATGAGAGCCACGTCTCTCTCAACGTCTACCGGAATAGAACGCAGGCATTCGTACGCGACCGAGGGCTTCACGGTGGCTGCAGAAATGGTCAGATGGCGTCTGCGATGCATGAACCAAATCCATGATTGGGTTCGACTGGTAACTAGACGTTTCCAGCCAGTTGAGGAGTCTCCGTACCTGAGCTCTTGGACGATCGCGCTTCATCGTACGCCCTCCCGATTTCGGCACAAGCTTCGCTCCGGGCGGCCTGTCGGCGAAGTGGATTCGCGGACGCGGGGACGGCGGCCGTGAGCCCCGCGAGGATCAGCGCCTTCACCGACGTCGATGACAAGTCCAGCATCTTCCTACGGGCGTTGTCGCAAGGTGCTGGTGGCAGAGTCGTGAATCTGCTGCCCTCCTCTCAGTCGTGTGAAGCTGGACAAGGGAGGAAAGGAAAACAGGCTGTTTTGTACACGCATCTCGACCAACGCGCTTCTACCAACGAGGCATGGAAAGAAATCCTTCCGCACCAGAAATTCCACCCGAATGCATCCTACCATCACCCGAGCTGCAAGGAGCCGGCACGCGCTGGGCGGAGTTGGCGCCGCTTGGCGAACATGGGTCGTCCTCTCGCCTTGTTTGCTGTCCAGTTCTTGTTTGTCGCACAGGACGAGAGCTGGCAGGCAGCCGTTTATCGCGGGAGAACCAGCCAGTCACCTTGTCAGCCTTGCCGACGTTCTGCTGCGTCTGCTGCGTGGGCCGCCTCCTTTTCGGCGTTCCCTGGCGACGTTGGACACAAGCTTGCGTGGGCATCGGACGGATGCTGTGGTCCACAGCCGCACTCAAATCGGGCGACAGGGGGCCTGGCATCCAAGAAATGACGTGTTTAAGAGGCCGTTAAAGGTCCCTGGCATTACGTAGGGGCTGGATGGCATGTCTTGGCCTGCCAGACACCAAGCCTTGACAATGTGGTTGCCAAGTCGGATAGCATCTCATGTGTCACGGCTAGCAGGCCGGGGGAGAGACATTTTGCCTTTCTTTCACAGCAGTCTGCCTCGCAGCCTGCCGTGCTGGAAGCCCTATGCGGATGCTGTTGAATGGTGGCGTCGATGCTCCGGCGATGTTTATGGATGAAGGCGTTGAGCGCATGGAAGATTTGGACGCTTCAGGTCAAATTGAGGTTGTGTCAACGTATCGCATAATCATCACGACAGTGCCACCGCACTAGATACATAGTCTTTCAGTTATGCGTTGAGCATGCTAGTGGTTCTCGTATTCACCCGTCAACCATGTGGCTCCGCGTCACGCATCTATTGGTGCAACCAAGAGATGACATTGTTCTACGTTTGATTCACCTGTTTTCTACTTCAACCCTGCTTATACTAGACACTCTGCTGAAGCTATACAATACCTGTGCGTGTACGTAAATTAAGATACTTCACAAGGTCATCTAGATATCTCAAGACGGGACATGTCTCCAGATTGTTCCCGCTCAGGGATAGAATTCCTCTGCTTTGGGGCCACGGCCCTCGTAATAACCTCACGCTCACGAGTATACACGCCACTCAGCAGATCTCGTTCGAAAGGATGACGAGCACATGTCACTTGCGACAGCCTGGCAAGTCCCGGCACACCAACACGACGAGAGCTGACTTTGGTTGACTTGCAGTAATACGCCTCCGTGAACACGCCTCCGTGAACCTTGCAACGCTGTGGGGAGTAATGGCTGCATTGCGCCCTTAAGCTGAGCATTTGGATGCTGAGGCTATTTTGCTGGCTTTGCTGCATGGTTGTCCGCCTGCTTTTGAAGCCTGCGTATTCTCGGCCATTGGCTATGCTACATAAATGCCACTCTCCCCTACCATCATCGAAAAGGAGGTGTGGTTTCTTCACCTACCGAAGAATCTACGAGGGAATCAAGCTCATCATCCAGCCTTCACTCTTGAGCTCAACATTGCCGAGGATACCATGCTGTCAGCCTTTGACGTCGACTTGCCATTATTGTCACCGTCGCCAACCCCCGCCAACACCAACATGGACTGCCAGTGTGTCCACGATGCCCCTCTCCAGTCAATGCTCAGTGTTCAAGCCGATGTGGAGAAGACCTTTGATGATTTAATCTTCCCTTCCCTCTTCCTCTTCGGGGACCACAACACAAGATACGCCGCGTTGGAGCGATTTGGCATCTGCGCGGACGAATGTGACCGTACCACAGAACGAGCATTTCCCACCGAGATTGTTGTCGCTCCTGGCCATCATGACGAGTTCGCCGTGTCCATCATACCTTCTGACGGGAGGTCCATTTACGACAAGACCAACCTGCTCGCATTCAAAGAGACATTCGCCGGAGACGTCCACTGACTCGGAGACCTCTTACAAGGTGCCAAAGAAGAGATCTTTGCCGGTTCAACCGAAGAGTCCATCTCGGATGATGTTGTCCGTATCGATATCAGGGGACCGTGCCAGCCATACTTGAGGATCCTCGACACTCCGGATATCCCGTGGGAAGACGTTGTTGCTTCCGACTGGAGCAGAAGATACCTCAAAGACCAGCGTACCTTTATTCTGGCTGCTGTCGACAGGACCTCGCTGGCACATGACGAATATCATGAGCCACTCCGTGTCGCCAGAGAAGTCGATCCAACCGGAGAACGCACTCTTGGCATCGCCCGGCTGCCTTTCTTCTCCGCGCAGTCGACCGTCACTGCGGTTGCAGAACAGACCTACCCGACACTTTACGCCCGCGGTTTCATCCTCCCACACGATTGCACTTCTTGATGAGAGCGGCGCCAGAAGAGATGCAGTTTTCCGAGGAGAAGGAGGAAAACGAGGAAATGCAAAGTTTGACATGCGACTGTCTGCATCGCTTCCTGGCCGAGGCCGAAGGGCCGCCTGTTGGTGGTGCAGAGACGTACGAAAACATCAAGACCGTCGTTCCATCGGCCGTGGGCCTCAAGGACAGACTGGCCTCCATCTTCTCCGACTTTGCGCCGCGGCATCTCCCGGGTCTCGTCGAGGAGATGCGGCAGCGAATCATCGCGGACGTGGACGCGCCTCCCAAGATACGGATCGAGATGAGAGAAATCAGCCAGCAGGAGCTAAAGTCTGCAGTCCTGCAGCGCAACGTCGACGAGACTCTTCAACGTACGTCCCGCGGCCCAGATCCGGGCTCGAACTCCGCCTGGGCGACTTGGGACCAGCGACTGGGCCACAAGAACGTCACCACACACGTCTTCCGAGTTTTCGGGTACCGGATGCAGTACTACCTGGTGAAGAGATTCCCATGGGTCAACGGCGAGCCGAGGCCCTCGCCGGCTGAGCACCTCGCCAAAATCAACCGCCTCCTCGAGGCGCAATGGGGCGGCGACCTTTCGGGCGCCATCAACGCCGCAGCCGTATCGGCGCTCTTGACCCGGCAATACAAGCGCCGGGCTGTATTCCTCGCCCACTACTTGACGCAGTACTCGCTGGGTGACGAACACCCCGACCTTTGGGTCATGAATGGGCGCCTCCGAAGCTGTGCGGAAGAGGAGCTTTTCGACACCTGCTGGTCACTGACCGAGGAGCTCCAGACCGCGGTCGAGAAGCCGCTGCCGCTCGATCGTACGGGCAGACCGCCACGGTCGGCCCTCGGCAGCAGCCGCGAGGTCACTAAGGCCGTCTGTAAACTGCTACGCGATCCGATGCCGTCCGAGTTCCAGGAACGACTCGCTCTCGCAGAACTATGGACCTTCACACCGAGCGGCATCTCGGGACCCGACGTCCGGCTATTTGAAGCCGTTGGTGACCTGCAGAGGGCCTCTAGATCGACTACGGAGAGCGACGAGTTGGTTCTGCATGAGAATCAAGTCGTCATCGACTACGTGGAAGCGTTGCAAGAGGTGAGAAATACCCGAGTCGGCGACTGTTTCTTTTTTCTCTCTTTTTCTTTTTACAACCTTGTGTGGTGAAGGAGCAAGCAAGAAAGCGCTGACATCAAGACTCCGATCCAGCTATCGGCGAACATGCTCATAGAGGAGGTCGCCAAGCTCGCCGACGAAGCCATCCGCATGAGACCGGAAGACGCTCTTCAAGGCTGCAGAGAGTACTGCACCTCCATCGAACAGGTGAAGCGTCGGTACGAGGACGAAATCGGTCCATTGAACGCAAAGCTGGGCCTTTTGGTTCGTTGCTCTGATGCTCTGCGGCCTTTTGTTCCCGAAAGTCAACAACATTTGATGTGCCAAGAAAGCTGCTCTGATAGCTCTTCTCGTGGCGATGACCACGGTGAAGGCAAGTTCTTGCAGCGTTCCCAACGAGCGAGGGGGGCGCGTTGGGCCTCGTGTTGGACACCCGAGTCTGGCCAAATCCCTTTGCTTCCCACTCGCAAGCGCTGACACTTGGGTCTTTGCAGTGATTCACACGCCGGAGAGCAGTGTTTGTGACGAGGATGATGTGGATGATGGCACTTTCCATTTGTTATGGCGCAGGAGCACATACTGAAGCCGTCCCGGTCAAGCCATTTCCGAAGCGGCTACCACTTACGACGGTGAATATCCCTCTTCTATGGGGTTGAGGGATACAGGGTGGCGCCAAGTTGAGAGCATTGGAAGGACAAGAAGGAGACTAGCTTCAGTCTAAAGAGTGAAGAATGCCGGAACGTAGATCATCGCCAGAGAGCTTGACGGAATTCATGCACAAGCGCTTTCAAGACGAATGGTGGTCTGGTCCTCAACTGCTTGCAAGATTACTTGGCCTCCGCGTGACATTCTGCGACATTCTGCGCGTACCCGCATGTCAAGAAGTTGTTTTATCACTCTTGACGTCCAAATAAATCGAGTCAAGCAGTCCAACTACAGGCTCGCTTGCTTCTTTCGCCGTTCCGGTGCGGGTAATGCCAAGCAAATGTGAATAACAAAGGTGACCATATGGATATTTATAGACGACGATAACTTTGTTGAAGCCGCTTCTTCGAGATATCGATACTCTGATGACTTCACCAATTGTACTTTCATGGTGAGACAACCTCAGAGTTTCACGCCTCAGACTCTGCTGAAAGTTTGTGCCAACTTTGTGGCCACGTAGCTTTGAGTGACTCCTCTTGATTGACCTTTACCAATAGATTGGTCGGCGAGCTTTACGAAGGTGCCGTTATTTTAGATTCACTGCGGGAGCTGGCCGAGGATCCGTATATTGGGCAGCAGAGCGGGCGCTGTTTGCCCTGGTCTCATGCTTCACGGTTCACAATGGTACTATCAACAAACATGTCACTGGACAGCAAACGGTGTTTCTTTCCGCCGGTCATGCAAGGGTGTCTCAAATAGTCGGCCTCCCACACGCTCGCGAGCACCAAAAGAGTTGGCCTCCAGCATGTGTGGGATGCACAGGTGGCGATGGTGGAGGCATCGCCACCGAAAGAGTTCGACCCTGTTTTACCAACCGTCACACATGCTTTCATGCTTTGTGTGCGAGAGGTCTATCACTTGACGCCCAAGTTTCTACTAGCAGAGGTTGCTGGCGATACATGCTTACCATGGCTCCCGCCTTTCTTTGGTTCAGGCAGTTACTTTACTACCTTTCTTGTGATGGGGAAACCTTCTGAGTCGCCAGTATTATCCCTGGAAACATGCTGATTTTACATACTTCTCGATGCGCGCTCCGTAGCACTTGATCGTTGCACAAAGTCTCCTCGTCATGTTCCCTGGATCTTGCCTTGAACTCTCAGAGCAATCACGTGAAATACCCGTCTTTCCGCATGAGGAGGCTATTATGAGCCAGCTCTTCGCATTCCTCGTTTCTTCTTTGCGAGACCCCATTCTCCAAAGCCCTTCTTGGCCTCCTCGCCTCTCTCATCCTCAGTCGACTCGAAAATGGCTCTTGCTCTACGGCATGTAGAAACTTATTCAGAGATACACGCGAGACTGAACGTCTCACCAGAAACACAGAAACTAATTGAACTTCTGGACGAGCTACGTCAAGATGGCCTGTCCCAGTTGGTCAACTTGCCGAGAATACTACTCTGCGCTGATGATGACGCCGCCAAACACACCCTGATAGAGCACGTTACAGGCATCTGTCTCCCCAGTCTGCACCACGGACACGCATTCACGATCGAATACGTCGCCCGTCGTTTTGGTCAGGGCTCACAACCGGCAGTCAGGATCTCAGTGATTCCAGGGATTGATACCCGAATATGGGAAACGCAGCAGGCGAAGCTCAGGCTAATGGAATTTGAATTGGAACAGCTGCATCACGAGAAAACATTGAGAATGCAAGAACATGGTGCAATCTCGTTCATGTTCGCCAGATTTTGGGAGGAGCTTCAGGCCACCTTCGACGTTAGTGAATACGACATACTGCGAGTAGAAGTCACGACTGTAGGCCAGCCTGGTCTAGTTCTCGTGGACATTCCAACATCCATTCACCCATGCCTCGAATATGCAATGAGCTGCATTCTGGGCCGCCTCAACAAGCCTCGAACGACTATTGTTGTGTGCCATAATGATATCAACAATCTCGCACAATCACCAACGATCAAGTTGCTACAACAAGAGCTTGATGGGGGCGGAAACAGGACGATGGGCTACTTCCATGCTGGGATAGTGATGTCGAACTACGACGTCGGGCAGTGCATGGCTGTGGTCGGGAACCTCTGTCCAGGCTATCAGTTCAAGCTAGGCTGGCTCGATTGTGAACATCCCTCGAGATGCCGACTTCGTCATACGCCGACAACTTACACATGGAACACCTCGATCTGGGGGATGTTGGATACGGACGACGACGGATTGAGACAGGTTGACCTGACGTCGGGCTACCTCGTAAGACGCCTGGAGGATCTTTACTGCGACAGCTACTCTCTTGACTTGCCTTCCATCATTCAGGAAATCGAAGATGGGATTCTACGCTGCGGCACGGAAGCTACACACCGAAATATTGAAGTACGTGAAAGAGTTGTTTTGGAGGAAAAGCGCAGCCTTCTTCAGCAAAGTTTGAGAAAGTTGAAAGCCTTCCGTGGGGAGGAAGATGACAACACTCCCACGGCCAGCGAGCTCTCAACTCCTGGTGGTAAGTTGTTCAGACATTTCAAGCTTTACCGGTCCAAGTTCTTGCTGTAACTTTTACCTCTCCCAGCAGACAGTAGAGGAGTTGACATGATGGCTGACATACCAGAGTAGTATCAACACCAACAAGTAGCACGATGTCACTTTGTTGACAAGACTCACATGTTGAGAGCCTACTAAATAGGAATCTACAGGTTTTTTCAGTTAGCAGACGCTGTCCCAGCCCGTTGGTTCACAAGATGTGTGTTTTGCAGATACGCCGGCAATGAGTGGCGAGAGGGGTAAATGATGAAATGAATTTGTATAATGAATTTGGGGTGTGACGACGTCCTTCCCATCACGTTGCGTAGCAAGGCCCAGAAGATAGTACGACTTGAACAAGTAACTCCTCTGATATCCAGAGACCCCTTTTCGAGAACCTATGTGACTAGCATCGTCGTTTCAGCCGAGGTCCTCATTTATTGTTCGTCTCAATAGATGCGCCGAAGCTGCGTCAGAAGGAAAAGGACTTTCCGGACATGGCTGTTGCGGCTTTTGAGATGGAGGGCCTCCCACACGACACCACCCACCAGTCGGCCTCCTGCATATAAACTCAATTGAAAGCGGAGGTGGCACCAGAGGCCGTACGACTACATCTTCTGGGCTACGGCCTTGACGTTTTCCCACTCTTGACTGTTTCACCTCCGTAATTTATATCCTAGATCTCAGTTTATCGCTGAAACCAATTTCTGGAGATCTCTTCTTGCCCTGCAATCTCCTCATATACTCCCACCAGCAACACGGTTCTGGCACATCACTGAATCTGCGATTTTACTTCCAAGCCACTTTAGTCGCCGCTCCATCATGTCAGAAGAATCAGAAACCCAAGCAGGCATGCTAAGCCTCTTCAACAAATTATATTGGGAGGGTGTCTATGAGTGCGTTGAACTCCCAAAGGTCGTCATATGCGGAGATCAGTCCTCCGGAAGGGCAGCCGTTCTTCAAGCTCTCACGGGTCTCGAGATGCCAGAGAATTACCACCGAAATCGATTCAAAACCGAGTTCTCCCTTCAGTGCAATCCTGAGGGAAAAAGACCTAGCGCTTGGATGGACCCGGATTCTGATCATGTCCCCTGGTGGGAAGGCTTAAAAGGTCCTCCGGCGATTTTTCACCGTCCAGAGGATACCACCAATCTTCAAGCACTCTTCAAGGGGGCCAACAATTACTCCTGCCAGTGTTTCTCGAGAGCTACAACAATCAACAAAACCCTCTACGTCAGGCTTAACCAGCCCAATTTCATACAACTCACCATCATGGACTATCCAAATTTGGCACCCTCAGTCGACCCCGAAGTTTCTGTGCCTGATCCCAAAGAAGACCCTCTCGGCAATTCTCTCTTTCAAGAGATGTATGAGAAAGACAACCTCATCATCTGTATTGTGAGCGCTGCCAAGGGACCAGTGTCCAAAAGACCGTTCCAACTTGCGCAGCTGGCCGACCCGCGTGGCCGACGGACTATCGGGGTAGTTGCGGCGCCATTCCCATCCCTTTGTACCTCCGATGTTCAACACTGTCTTACAGAGACCGAACTGGCCAGCCTCAAAGATCGCTGGTGTCTTGTGCGATATCCCACAGCGTGGAGTCATACTCTCGGGCCAGCAGGAGACGACGTCTCCTGCATAGCGGACAATCTCGACGACTCAGCCTTTCCAAGCGCTTCAAGTCTTGTACCTCTGGTCACTTCTCTTTTCGAAGCTCATCTGACCAGTTGTCTCCCAAACTTTGTGGAGAAGTTGCAAGCTGCTTTGAAGGATGGCGAGAATAGGTTCGAGCGCCTCACCTGCCGCGAGAAGACAATGGAAGAGAGTCGCCGTTTTATATTCACAACTTGGCGAAGACTTTGCACTCGTCTGGCCTCGCCTAGACCTGGGGCGCACTGGATCCGATGGTCTGACGACCCCGCCTTTTTGAAAGAAAACAACATTGGAGCTTGTGCTGCCATCCAGAAGGGTATGATGGCATTGGAGAAAGACCTCCGGCTACGTGGTTCACGCTGGCGAATAACTGAGTCTTCACAATCTGTAGGAGGGGTTGGCGTGGACGCGAAATTGGAAAGGGACGCTCCGCGGCAAAAAGAGGCGGGACATTACCACATATACGGCAAAGACAGACTCTCAAAGGACATTTCGCGGTCCGTTTTCATCGACCATGTTAGAACGAGTATCGAAGAGGGCCGAGGTCAAATACTCCCAGGCCTCATTGATCCCCATCTGGTATTCGAACTTTTCGTCGAGAAGTCAGAGCCATGGAAAACCATTGTCAGCGAAGGCAGAATGGAAATACACAATTCGATTCTGGGGGAATTCAACGCTGCTTTCGAGGACTCGACGCACAAACTATTTAGCGGCAGCCTCGAGTACGCCTTCAAGGCCCAGCTGATGTCAATCCTGGACGAATTTCGCAATAAGATGCAGGAGGTTGTTCGGTCTTACAAGGTCGCCCAGCCAATTCCCTACCACAGCAGCCTAGTCAAAAAGGTGCAGCAGGCTCGGAAGGATCGCCAGACATCTGCACTGACAAGGACTTTGCTTAATGATGTCATCCGAGTTGACTACGCAAACATACCATCATCCTTTCGTCAACCTACCATGACGGTTGAATCCCTTGTGCAATGTCTGGTCTCCTGCCTCAATGAGGATGGTTCTCCGCACCTCATGTATGAGACACTCACAGACTACGTGGAGGAATACTACAATGTAAGAGTTACTCATTCACTTCTATATGTCGTGGTTGTCACGTTCTGTTTCTTTTTCTTTCAATAACTGATCACCCACGGGTTCAATAGTTTGCACTTCAGGGACTCTTGGAAAGCATACGCGTTCAGGCAGTTGGGGGATGTCTTATCCAGAAGTTGACCGACGTCTTCGATCCAAACAACACCGACTGGATAACCGACGACATTATCAGCCAGGTGAAATTTGAGTCGGAGTACACCCAGGCTGAGAAACGCCTTCTTGGCCGTAAGATTCGTGTCCTCGGAAAGGGCGTCAAGATAATAGACGAGTATCTGGCACCAACGCCTGCAGATTCCAGCGGTCAGAGCTCCTCGTCTGGTGGTAAGCTCCCAGTTTGGTTCACGCAAAGATGCGGATTTGACATGTGCACATTCTAGAGCCAGTAGAGACGCCAGACGAAACGCCTGTAGAGACGCCAGACGAAACGCCTGTAGAGACGCCAGACGAACCGCATGTAGTTGATCTTTGGACCGTTATAACTGATAACTGATGGATTATCGATCGAGTCTGTGAATTATTGGGCAACTCACGCTCTGCCGTGCTGCAAAATTCATGTTCAGAAAAGCTCGACAAGCTTACAGACAAGTCCTCTAGCACGTATGCGCGGCGAGAGAGTTCTCAGCAAAAAGTGTATCAGATCTTGCTTCATTGTTGCAATTCGAGGTTACTGGGACTCAAACATGGCATAACACAAAGTGTACTTTTCTCTTCACTTGTACATCATGGTATCCAGCATTCGGCCCAATCTCAGAGTCGGTGTGTCAGCCTCTTGTCGACCGCATGTACCCATCATACGAGATCAATCAATACCTTGTCCCACAAATGCAAGTTTAGATTTTCTCGGTGCTTCCCGTGACCCTGACGGACGATTTTGGCGGCCACATCTGAAGTCAAATTCAAGCCATCTGCCCAAGCCAAAGAGGCACCTTGGTAGCTTGAAAACTCTTCAAAACAGCGCCTCCAGCCGGACGAAGTTCTCCCTCTACGCATCCACATCACACTCTGAGCTTCGCTCGTCCATCAGATCAAGCAACGACACCGCACTCGTCATGGCGAGTCCATCTAACCTACGTGAGCGCCACGCCGAGCTGCTCGCCGCCATCGACGAGCTGCGCCAGGCCCGCGTCGACGAATCCATGGACCTCCCCCGCCTCGTCATCATCGGCGGCGGCATTTCAGACAGGATCGCCGTCATGGAAACCCTCTGCGGGATGCCGCTCCAGCTGCCAGACGACAAAGATTGGGAGCGCTTCGTCTTCGAGTTCAGCCTCCGTCCCGCGCCGCCCGACGAAGAGCCCTCGGCAGTTTTTCACGTTTTGCCAGCCGCCCGTAGAACAAAGGACGAGGTCGTCTTGCTGGATTTATTGGGCAGACTCTATCGCGGAGAAGATAGAAAGTGTCCGGGATCTCGTTTGAGACATCTCCAGTCGGGCCTCAACATGATCACACGAGAAGTACGCAGCAGGTTGCACTACGAGCTCGACGATGAGGATGAGCTCGGCGATACCATCAAGGTTTACTTTAGAGGTCCCGGTGTGCCCTATCTCGACTTCCTCCACCATCCGCAGGTTATCAAAGGCTTCACATCATCAACGGCAATGTCAGCCGACAGGACTCTTGACAGCCCCATGGCCATCCCGCTGTTGGTCTTTCCCGAAACAACACCCAAGGCGGTTCTCGCCGACGCCGCAAGGGCCGCTTTGAGAACTGGTGTCCCCCTGAGTCGAGTTTCGGCCGTGGCCTTGGCTCGGTTGGGTTCCCTCCCCTTTCTAGCTTCCAAGAGCGCGCCACCGAGACGCCCCCTGATGGGTGATCACTTTGGGAAAGGATTGAGTCGTCTCATAATACCGACACAGCCGTATTCATTCAGCACTGCGGCCCATATCGGTGGTCGAATCTTGCAACAGCAGCTTGAATCAGTCTACTTGGAATGGATTGCCTCCAAGGCCGAGCAGATTCGCGAGAGTCTACGCCTCCGAGCGCTCGAACTGGGCGACAGGGTCGCTACAGCTTCCGAAAGTACACATGCGGATCAGACCTTTATACAGAGATGCCTCTTAACGGAGGCCGTACAGTATCTTCCAGACGCATTTGAAGAGTCACCCAGCCCGACATCCACGAGGAACTCGCCCTCGTGGATTCTCCTCCACCGGTGGATGAGCGAGACGCTGGACCAGTTCCAGAAGACGATGCGGGAGTCGGGCAAACGGCGTCGGGTGATTTGGGACCTGGATGGCAGGCGGCCCGGAGCCAACGAAGTCGGTCGTGCCGAATACCTGCGGGAGATCCAGCAGCTGATGGACTGGCACGGAGTCGCGGCCCACGATGACTTCGACGCGAAGCGCCACGGACACATCATCACGCAACTCTTCCAACACCAGAGCGAGCCGTGGGAACGCATCGCCCTGAAGGCCGTGTGCGACATCGTCCAGGGCGTCTTCGCCGTGATTGCCAACCAGTGCCGGTACCGAGGCACCGCCGGAGCTATGCCGTCGGCACTTTTGGCTCCACACCTGACGCGCTTGGAGGAGCATCTGTGCGAGTCCGTCACGGAGAGCTTCCGTCCTCACATGCTGGCGCGCCCGGACGCCGACTGTCTGCACGTCAGGACGACGGCGCAAACGGACGAGTTCCGGTGGGTTGCGGAACATGTCAAGAAGGTTTTCGGGAGCAACGCCCTTGACGGCCAGGAGGGGGACTTTGTGGTCCAAAAGTGCCAGTTCGACATTCTCACTGATCTCCTGGGTCGCAGAGAGGGCGCGCCCACGGAGAAGTGCAGCGAGAAGATCCTCCGGTTCGCCGAGGACTACTACGCTGTAAGTGCAATCTTCCAACACATCTGAGCCTCTATACAATGTTCACGAGGTGCGCGCTGACAATCGTGACTTGCAGACTTGCATGGAACAGTTCTTCCTTCACTTCTCGAACCTCGTTGGCAGGATCTACATCGAAATCCCCAAAATCGTCTCCCGGGACACGGTGTGCAAGACGAGTGACGAGGAGATACATCGCCTCTTCGCCTCCGAACCTAACAACAGCGTCGATCCTGAAGATGAAAATTTGCATTGGTTGAGAGACCGACAGGAGAAAATGCTCACCGTGTGCAACAACGTTGTCCGCCGTCTTGACGCGCTGGGCGAGACCGCAGCTGATTCCGAGCTTGCCGAACCTGCTGGGCTGCCGCTGTCCGAGTCCGATGGTAAGTCATTCTGGCATGGTACAGTTCAAGATTAAAGACGTTGGCTAAACGCGCGGAAAGGCACCACCGTCTTCACTCCGAGCGAGACGAGTACCAAGGAAGAACTACGTCCGTCGCCCATGGACGGTGCTTCTGTCTGCGAGCGCAAGGGCGTGTTCGATCAGAAATCCCATGACGATGAAGACGATAGCGAGAGTCAGAGTGATGACGATTGTGAGGGCAACTGTGAGTGCGATAGCGAAGACGATGAGTATAACGACGAGTATGACGACAAGTATGTCGACAAGTATGACGACGAGGAAGACGACTACTCGGATGACGAGGACGACGAGGACGACGAGGACGACCGCAGGGAATACCAGATCGGAACCGAAAACGCAGTCGCCCCCCGACCCAGTCGTCGCTTACCGATCCGTTTCCTGCTTAATGAACATCGTAGCCACGACGATGGAGTGAATGGCAACGAATATTACAGCCGTCCGGTACGACTTCAACGTATGTGCTTAGCCCCTCCATCTACCGCCGGAACACTCCGAGACACTCTGGACGAGCTTCTAACCTCAACCAGGTTCAGGTTCCTATACATCGACAACTGACAGCGATAGCTCTTCCGGGAGCAGCACCCCCGCAATCGACCGTAATTTGATGATGCCCAATCGCGAACGAAGACCTTTGATCCGGAAGGTATTGCCAAGACATCCACCGCCGTCCTAGCTTCCTTCACATCATCTCGCCTCGGTCCTGTTGTTCCCTGACACCCCGTTCCCCTGGTGGCTTGGAATTCCATTAAGATGAGCTTCTTAGCTCATAGTGGTTGACGGAAAAAGAGTCCTGGTGTTGTAGGACAGTCACTCCATCGGAATGTCAAGAGTATGCCCGTATAAGTCATGCAAAGACCTGTCAATCACAAGTACGAAAGATGGATAGTCACACAATCAATCATTATTCTTGCCTCATTCTAGACGCCTCGGTGAAACCCAACTTATCGCACACGTCACTCTTCCATGTCGCACGTCAACTCCGGTTGATACCAAGTCCGCACTCTGAAAACCCACGTCAGGTCGGCGTGGAAGATGCCAAAGAAAGCCTCTCAAGTCAAGCCAATTCCTTATTAAACACCCCTTCCGGAACCTTTCCAACACCAGTTTCGTTCCTCGTTCAGTCTAGGGCAATCCATGCCGCCCGTGTAGTCTCACAGCTTCATCAGCCAAGACGGCGCGAGAAGCGCGCCAGCCCCCCCAGCCGAGCGGCAATAACAGACGCCTCTGCTCCAGCACGTCGTTAGCCAGCAGCCGCCGCGTTTGTGTTGAGATGTCTGCATACCTGCTTCGCGTGGGACCTCGGAAACGTCGTCCTCGACTTCGATCGCGTTCAACTTCATGCGCTCGGCATTCTTGGCAGCTTCTTCGATGGCCGCCCGCTTCTTCTTCTGATCTTGCATCCGGTCCCTTCTGCGCTTCTTCGCTTCCGCCCGCGCGCTTCTCATGCGTTGACCAATCTCGTTCCCGGCCGATTGCTGCGGTTCTTCAAAGTAATGGCTTGAGCTCTGGTTCTGGATCGGACTGAGTATCTTGTTGAAGTCTTCTTGGGACGCGGGGGTAGGCGGGTATGGTTTCGGCACCTCGTCGCGGGGACGCCTATCCTTGTGACCAAAGTCGCGCTTGATGCGCTCGGCAAAGTCATGAAGCGCCTGAGGCGAAACCTCTTGCTGGGAAAGAGGCGACGAAGCGCGTGAGTTGACGGTACGAATACTCTGCAGGTGCACATCGTCGCTGGCCTCGTCAAACCCGTCAAAGACGTAGTCACGCCAGTCGTCGTGGGTGTCGGCGACGTCGACGTCGAGGTCCTCCTGCTCACTGTCGCAGCCGTTGTCAGACGAGTCCTCATCTCGCTGGTGTGATTGCTTCTCCGTGCTCTTGGGGACGTGTGCCGGGACCGATCCATCCAGGATCAGACCCTGTTCCCATTGATGGATGGTGAAGTCGATGCCTGCAGCCCGGCCAAGCTTCGAGACGTACGATACGCAGGCACCAGGGCGTTTCGGTGTACCACATGGAGGTCGGCTAATATGTATTTCGAACTCTTTATGCCGCTCCTTGCCCTGAAGGATGGATTTGAGCGCATTGAGCTCGCTGCGCGTGACGTGTCCAAAGTCTGTCCCTGGGCGGACCTTGTGAAAGTATAGCATCGAGTAAACGGCAAACGTGGCGAGCTTCTTCTCACAGTGACCAGCAGCCCAGTTGCCACGATCCTCCGCAGTTGCCCTCTTGCCGCATCCGTCGTAGATGCTGCTCATCTTGAGACCCAGCAGGCTGGCCAAATGCTTCACTCGGCTGGTCCATTTGTTGCCGCGGAGGGTTGACGTGTGACTCGGATGGGCCGAAAACTTGGAGCCGCTGATGGTCATCTTGAGTATGTGCATCTCGCCGTTTGCGTTGCGGACTGCGAGGAAGCCCAGAGTCTTCGGCTGGTATATCGCCTTGGTCTCTGCCAGCGGCATATCGGTCTGGTAGAGAGCTGTACTGATGGATTGTAAAACAACGAACTGGGGTCCCTCCTTACGAAAGACGAAAAGGTTATCTGTCACCTCCCAAAGTGCCTTTGGGATGTCATTCTCGGGTGATTCGGGTAGCAGGACGCCGTCGCCTACTCCGATAAAAGCATCGAAGCGGGGACATCCGTTGAAAATTCTCTTGAAGAAGTAAATCCTCTCGCGGTGTTTGTGGGAAGGAAGAATGGCAAAGTCGGTCATGACGATGCTCTCATGACCAGGAACGCTTGCCGGGCGGGAGAGAGTGTGCTCGACACTTGGATACGGGACATCATGTCCCATTCGCTCGAGAGTGATGACGCCGTCCGCAGGCGAGACTGTTTCCTCAGACGCTCGGGTTGACTCCGACATTTTCTGGATGCCGCTTGGGTGACGAGCAAGGATGAACGACGGCAGGCACGAGTGAAAAAAGTGAAGTGGCGATTCTGTGACGAAAGTCTTTGGAAGCTCTCGTGGAACGAACGAGATGACTGCGCGTCGAAACGAAAGTAGAAGGAGCAAGGGCAGGTACGAGACAAGGTAGGTGTTGGCGGCAACGCTCCCTCTGAGGAATCGTCGAGTGAAAATGGCAAGACTCATAAACGAAGGGAAATAGGTGATCTTGACAGGAGGGCACGCAAGATGGGTGTGGGTGGTGATGCGCCGTGTGAAGGAAGACCTAATGAGTGATGAGTGGAGGATGAAGTCTCACAGACGAAAGGAATGTGAGCCGAATGATGAGGGACAGGCACCGTGACGACCGTGGGCTTGGTGTCGTGGAAGAGAGTTGATGTCGTGGAAGAAAGTTGGTGGTGTGGAGGAGAGTTGGCGATATCGCGTCGAAAGCCGCCCTTTTAACCTCGAGACGACCGCGCACGACGGAAAGAGCGCGCGTAGGGAAGGCACGGAGGGTGTGGGAGAGTGAAGCAAGAGTGGCGAGTGAGAGATTCGAGCAAGACGCCGTCGATGGTAGAGCTTACATGGAGCAGTGAGGTAAATCAGCTTTGGTCCTGAGGAATGATGTTTAACGCTGAGTGTAGAAGCCAGCAGGCAGGGTATCAATTCATAAGCCGCCACAAGACACTCTACACCGAACACCGAAGCAAGCACGACGTGAAGACGAGGGGGACATTGAATTTGAGGTGAACTGGAGGGGTTCCAAGTTTATGTTCTTGTTCAATCATGAAACCGTTGATCCCATTTTCAGACGCCTAAACCCAATCGTACCCTTTTATGCCGTAGCCATGAACCGGATATCCCCTCATTGTCTTTTTAAGAAAATTTCAATCGGAAGCGAGAGCATGACGAGTTTACTCGTCATCCTCCTCCTCCTCCTCGGCCTCAGCGGTGGTCTGGGCGATACCTGTAACATGAAAGTCAGCACATGGGTTCAACATCATCTCACAGTGGAACAGCAAAACGTACGGTCCAAGTCACGCTGGCCGGACTGGGTGATGCGGCGGCCACCCTTGTCCTCGTCCTGCTCAAGGACGCCAATCTTCTCGAGGGCCTGGACGATCTTGCGGTCGACGGAGCCGGAGGCGTCAACGTGGTGGGAGGGGCGGACACCACGGTTCTTGGCGGAGCCGTGGACCTTGCGGAGGCGGCCGACACCGACGGTCTTGCGGAGGTAGATGTGGCGGGCGACGGAGGCGGCGCGGACGTAGAACCAGTCAATGTTCTGGGGGGGAAGCTCCTTGGCGGGGCCAGTCTTGACGATATCAACCCAACCTGGCCATCATGTCAGCACTGGCTACTCATCACACTACGCCAAGAGAGGGGAGGGTGAAAAAAACTTACCAGGGATGGGGAGCTTGCCCTGGCGCTTCAAGAACGCAGCGTAGGCGTTGATGAACTTCTGCGCCTGCAAGGGGGAAATAACCAATTAGCAATGATTCCGTCATCAGAAGTCTTTCGACTCCCTCGCGCCTGCTCGGTATTTCCTCTGAATGCTGTATTCCCTTTCCTCATCCGTGTTCGTCCTCGCCGCGCAAACTGCCCCTCGAGCCAACACCACATCCTCATCGCCTTGAGAACATCAGAGGCTGTGGCGCAAGTCTTGCTGTCGTCGAGTTGGTAGTTGAGAGCATTGGTCGGCGCATCTCATGAAGCTTCGGAGTGGGCAGCGCGCGGTGTCATCGGAGTAGTTGGAAGTGATTCGAGGTCGACATCTTTTTGGTGGAACCGTGTTTTTTTTTCGCTCGGCTTTGAAGTGCAGTCTTTCAGACAAGGTGACGGTTGGAACCTACATCAACATCACGGACAGAGACGCCACCGGCCATTTTTGCGGTATTGATGGGGTGATTGGGGAAAGAGGGTGGACGGGTTGGGCGCTGGGCGATTGAAGATTTGGCGATGTAGTCGGTCAGCCGGGAAACGTATCGTGTGCTATGCGACGGAAAATCTGGTGTGGTTCGCAATGCGTCGAAATTCACAGGGCAGAAAGCCCTGGGGTCCGTGCATGGTATCACGTGGCTTTATCCTAGCTCTGGCTCCACTTTCACTGTCGTTTTAATATGGGTCCCTCGGTCAGCTCACCTGTGCAATCTCGGTATCGTTCGGTGGGGTTTTGCTGCAGCAAGTTGAGGGGCCGTAGGACAATGCGGTCCCATGACCTTCAGAGGCAGGCGGACAGAGTGTCCTTCAACGCAGGTTCTAAGAATGCAACTGAATGGGCTCAAGGCCTACGCAAGCCATTCAGGTACTACATCTCTTGCCGCGCTCTGAGATTCGTTCAGCTGATGCTCACAATGCACGCACGTTGTGACGATCCACGTTCGATTCATTGTATACGTGCTAACTAGTCATTATTACAGGTCCCGCGCCATGCGAAACTCCTCCGATGCAATATTCAAAATCCCTGCCAACAAGGCTCCGAGCCTTGCCACAAGACCTTGACAAGACCGACAACCTAGGTATCATTTTTCTATTTCATAACGCATTCCATTTCATGCCCACCAATATGTCTAATTGAAAGTCAAGCCACACGACGGTCGTTACAGCCCACTCACGACCCCTAAGCCCAGTTGGCCAGGACAGCCATCACGCCGGCGCCCAGCACAACGCAGCCGTACGCGAAGAGCTGGGTCTTGAGCGGGGCGTTCCTCATCTGCGGGTTGAACATGAACTCGTGCGCCAGCAACTCGACCAGACCCGTGTACATGAGGATTCCGGCACTGATAGAGTCGAAGATACCGTTGACGAGGGTCTGCGTCTGAGCGCTCTCGGGCTTGGCGGCGAGACCGACAGCGATGGCCACTGGGGTGGAGATTCCGTAGAGACAGGCAAGCAGGTACGGCCAGTAGCGACCGTGGGAGGGCCACTGGGCAGTCGCAAGACGGGAACCCAGACCGAGTCCCTCGAAACCCTGGTGAAAGGTGAGGACAATCAGGAGAACGACCAGCTCATCGCTGGTAGCGAGTACCAAGCCGATGAAGATGGAGTGGAACACGACACCGAATTCAAGGATGAAGATGGCCGTCAGCTGGCCGGCCAGGCCGCTGTCCGTCTCGGTATGGGACCGGACGTGTCCGAGATGGTCACGGCCGCCAGGAGGGTAGCTGACGTCGTCCGGAAGTCCAGGCACCTTTTTAGGGTCAACGAAGCCCCTCTCTGCATCACCGTTCTCGTGAGGGCAGACTTCATCGGCGCTGGTCCCGTCGGTGGCATGATCCTTGGTCTTTGCGACGACGGGGACACCAGCGCCCTCCATCTCGTGGCCGCGGCCGCTGGAGAAAGCAGACGAGGCAACATTGGATGCCACCATCTCGATGAGAAACATGACCATGACGGTCATCAAGCCGATGGCGAAGGCCCAGTCGTACTCGCCCAGCATGGGTGCCAAGCACTCATTATGCAGAGCCTCGACACCGGGAGACAGGAGATGCATCCAGGCTGTGGCGATGATGACACCGGTACCGATATACTTGAAGACGAAGAAGGTCATCTTGGGAACGTGCATTCTGGTGGACCGAGCCAGCACGATAGGCAGCAAGGAACCCAGAAGCGAGGCGACGAGGATGATGAAGATGGAGGCGATGCGCAGGGGCATGTTGCTCACGTCAACAGCGGCAGAGCCGCACGCGTTGGCGGTCTCGGCGCCGGCCTCCTCCTGACGGAGAGCGAGCAGCTTGGCTGCTGACATCTGCAGAGTATTCATCATGTTTGCTTGTCTGGTGATTGCCGAAATGGTGTGACTGGACTGCCGATGATATTATAAGTGCCGGAATACGCTGAGAGGCCAAGCAGACGGTCTACCGAGGGAGGTTGCACACGTCCAACAGTCGCGGTCGGATGGTACGCCTGGGATCGGGAGAATGACGAGATGCCGGAGAAGGGTTGCCTCGGATGATGTAGGTCCCCGGGACGAGGGTTCGACTGCCGGTCGCGATACCTCTTTGGTATCACAGAGAGACGATTCGACGAGGGCCGTAGACGGACTGGAGGCGGCAAGGGACAGGAAGAGCGTTCGCGGATGATGGATCCTCGCAGGTCTTGGCTTACAGCTTGGCGTCTGGGCACAAAAGAGTCTTTGAGGGTCCTGGGCGACCGGGCTGAATATAAAAGGCTCCGACAACAGGGGTGGCCGTGATGGATGAAGGTTTTTTCTGCAGAGGATGTTGAAGGTGGTGGGCAGTCCGGGTACCGGAAGAGAGAAAGTGAAGGAGCTTGAGAGTGAGAACCCGGGTGGCCGGCGGGTACGTTTATGGGAGGGGAGCTGAGGATAACAGGACGGAGGGACCCCGGCTAGCGGTGCTTTGGACTCGACGAGGACGGCGGAACCACAAATCGGGCGGGAAACCCGGCACCCTGCAGAAGAAACGAGACGTGACGATGGGTGACGACGGACTTTCTATTGGGGGCTGTAGGTGCGATGTCGATGTAGGCCGGTGTTGCTACTGGTAGGCCGAGATGTCAGGGTGCGCACGCGCGTGAAAGGTCCGTAGGGTCTAGGTTAAGGATATGCCGTGCTTATTATTGCTGCTAAATCGTCTTTCAAAACAACAGAGATGGTGTTCTTGTCACAGTACAGAGTATTCCAGATTATAATGTGAAGGGTGGCTGATCGATTTTGCGAAGAAAGAACAGCCAACGTCGCGAAGTTGATGGTATGGGACACCCTTGAAGTGGTCAAAGAAGAGGGCACCTTGAGATAGAGTTTGGACGAAAAGGTCGGGTAGAGTAGCATGGAAAGACAGGCCAGAGAATCAAAGAGGCAAGGAACAGTTGACCAGAGCGCAGGCAAGGCATGGGCGTTGTTGCATGGGCATGGGCATCGCAGGGACGAGAGAGCATCCTACCTATCCTGACTACGTACTCACACACTACATGGCATGAGACAGACTACCTACCCAGTAAGCGCGTGGGTGCAGCTGACGCTCTCACGCTCTGACTATCTCCGACTATTTGCGTAAGCGTACATCTGTCTGTCTGTCCTGTTTGCATTTCGCTTCTCCTTCTCTGTGCGTGAAATCAGACAGACGAGACAGGCAGAAAGACGGACACAGATTGTGGGCGTGAGAACCTTGATGGCCAAAATCGACGTCGAGATCCACCTGCCATGCCCACCTGCACCTGCCCGGTAAGATGCGCTATACCTTCCTCGGGTTGGAATCCTTTTTCATCACCTCGTCTTTCCTGCCCGATTATGAGGTACGTATCATTCTTGCACCTCCCACAATGATACAGCCGCGACAAGGTCTACGTCTCATCGATACTGTTCATTTTTTTATCTACCTTATCCAGCTCAGCCTCTGCTGTACAAATCGTCTCATCTCAAATAAAGCAACTGTCGTGATTGGATTTGATTACAGAGTTGTTTCCTCCGGGGCTTTACCTGTTTTCAGTGATTGTCAAATATCGCAGCTCATGTTTTCATCATGGACCTTGTCCAAACCCTCCCATCTCCAAAAGTGTCTCCAGCACCTTCCCACTTCCCAGATCCCATGTCGTCTCAAAACTGGCTCCATCCCTGTTCGCCCGCCAGCCCGCCACGCTATCGCTACCCGTCTTTTTCCTTCCAAAACCAGAACGTGACGCCCGTCATTGGCTCCCAATCTAGCCATCAAGGTTCTCCGCACTAGCGTGGCCATCAAGGTCCTCAGACAAAAAGTCCTCTGATATCGCAATTATGTAATCACCAAGCTCGACACTTGAACTCCATCAGTACCCAGTACAGCGCACCTCACCTCCGCCAGTGACCACGAGATCCCAACGCACACAGCCGGCCGGACAGCCCTAGATTTGCTCTACTACGGTACTCGGCCGCATGACTGGCTGGTGTGTCTGACACGATGAACAATCTTTGGTACCACCTTGGTTGGCAAGAGATAGAGCACACGTAGCGGCACGCCATCGTAGACTCGGTCACTCCGCCGTCTTTTTCTGCAACAGTATTTTGCATGCTATTTTCTCATTGTTTTTGGTCGTTGCGGCTAAACCTGATTCTATGAAGTAATCTCATCTATTGTAGCATTTCCCCGGTGATTGACTCGCACCAGCATTCCAACCATCATCACGCAAAAGTCATACTGCTTTTTGGTTGGCACCAGCAACCTGTCGCCATGTCCCGCTCTTTGCAGTATTTCAACAACAATGCGAGACTCGCAAGCCTCAAGTGCATAAACGACTATCGCCAAGGGGCTTGGCCGACATGTCCAACGCTGATCAAGCTTTAGCCAAGCCGGCCATCTGCTTCCGGCGTGGATCTCGCCGACGTGAAGAATGTCGCTAAATGACCTCAATGTTGCCGGGCGCTCATGGGCGTTGGGTGTGCGGTCGCTTCGCCTCTGGACCCCCTACCGAGGCAGTGTGTCGCATCCCTTCGTTCCAATTCCTCTGCGTGCATCCACTAATGCCGCCGCGTTATTTTGGAATCATCCGCCGACCCTGCTGCCGCCACACCTGGCTGGCACAAGACCCAGTTCCACGACGTCGGATCCTGGTAACTGGTTCTGATGCACTTTTGTAGTATCGTCCCGCCCTAATCTGCCTTATTGGTATACCGAAAAGTCGGAGCTCACGTCGTATCGGGCAGTGATGCTACGCAAGTAGCATCTGGTAATCTCCATGTCGCCGTATTATTACGTCCGCCGTACGTGGTATGCGTCCCTCACGAAGAGTATTGTATCTCCACCCCAAGCGTCCGAAACGGCGAGTCGAGCTTCTGCAGATCAATGGCGCTGCCGAGGCTGAAGAGCAACGACTTGAATCGGCCCTCCCACAGCACGCCCACCTTGAGCGTCTGGTCTACCCGCGCCTTGATGACGCTGGTGTACTCGTCGTCGGCCGCGCTCGGACCCGTCGTCGTGTCGTCCGTCGTGGCATCGTCCAATCTCCACTCCATCTTGGCCTGGAAGCTGCGCTCCTTCGACTTGGCCTGCTGCGTCTTCTCGACGACGGGCCGAGGCTTGGCGACTTCGGGCTGGTCGAGTCTCCACTCCATTTTAGCCTGAAAGCTTCGCTCCTTTCTGACAAAGTCTTCGGCCGAGAGTTCGGCATCGAGGTCCGTCCGAATCAAGTTCTTGCGCCACAGCTCCATTCCCATGGAGAACGTGCTGTCATAACTGTACACGTTAAAGTCGAAGCGGGAGGCCAGACTGCAATGCTGTCCCGCTCGAACGGCGTACGTCGTCGTGATGTGGCCGATGAGCGGATTCAGCGACACGGTCGCAGTCAGCGGCGTGCCCGTGTGCTCTGGCAATGTTGCGAAGCGACCGCCCACGCTGACTCCGCCCGACTTGTTCAGGGTCCCGTAGTAAATCTCCCCGCCGGCACTGAAGCGGCCATAGATGCGCTCCTTGATCTCCTCTGCGTGTTTTGCCGATCTGCGAACGCCCGAGTTCTCTGCATCACCACCAAAGTGGTACAGACCCCGAAATCCTAGCAACCCGCCATCGGTCGAAAACAGACCGTCCAAAGCCCACCGTCCAGTATCGTACTCGGCTATGCCCAGCAGCGTACCGCCATTGCGCAGGTTCTGTTGGGATACAGCCCTCAGTTGTAGTTGAAGCGCGGGAGAGACTCGCTGGAGAACCAGGGCTTCCAGGAGGGACTGTGGCAGGTAGAGGCGGCTGTAGAACAACGACGCGGCGGAAGGGCTCTGGAACGGATACCGCTTGTTGTCGGGGCGGTGATGTAGGCCGGGAAGTGGTCGGTAGGAGCGGAGGAGCTCCGGTAGCGGAATCGAGTCGGATTGCGGTGTCAGGTGGGCGTTGAGAGGTATCGACGAGTAGAGGTACGTGATGGAGCCATCGACGACACCGACGGAGCCGAGCTGGTACGAGGTCGCGAAGTGGGGAGTCGAGAGCGAGGAAAGGCTGAAGCGGAAGCCTTGGGGTGTTCGGAAGTTGATGAGAGCTGTGAACAGGCAGCGTGGTCAGTGGAAGTGTTCGCCCAAAGTCGCGGAGACTGCGTAGACTTGCCATCCGGCGTAGTGTTGAGCAGCGCGTACGAGTTGTCGCTGGTCCAGCCGGTGGCCTCGTAAAATGCGCGCTGGACGTAGTCCATGAACTCGCGCATGATGGCGGATGGTTTCGACCTGCCTTGCTGAGCGGCGTGCTCTCGAAGCTACCTTTGCTAGTGCATCGACTGGGGTGCACAAGCCGGTCGCGTTGTCATCGATTGAAGAGATTCGATGTTGAAATCCAGGTTCTCAAATTCGATGTCCATGGATGGCCGCTGGGTGGAGCCTAGTGGAGCGGGCGCTGGGTGCATGGCGTCGTCCAGTCTTGTGTGACGTGACGAATGACACAGTTATGTAATTATGTAAGCAGGCTCGCACCTTCCCATCTTCATGTGTTGGATGACTTGGCCTGGCAGAAAGAAGAATTCAGAAAAATGTCAAAAAGGAAGGATCGAACCCGAGAGGGTAGACTGGTTCTACACTTGAAGCTGACAGTCCCAGCATGTGGTACTGTGCCAACTTGACCATTCAGCCCATCTCGGTTGACAGCCCATCTGGATTTGAGGCATAGATACCTTCTCCCATGGCCAATCCCAAGGGAAGCCATCAAGATGTTCCCAGAACACCAGCAATGCCCGGTCTGTGTTTATATAATTGGATGCAGTGAAATCAGACGGTATTTTGTAGTGATACTCGATGGTTTTGTTTCGTTTCACTTTGTGTTCAGGTCACACTCAATTTTCGGTGCTCTTTTTGACGATTCTTAATTCGCACCAAATCTGTTGTGCCACGTGAAATGTTTGACCACACACAACGAAACCAAATTGTGTTCTTGTTTCTTCTCTATCGTGTTGCAATGACGTCTCAGAAACAATTGATAAAAATACTAGGCGCCAGCTGCTGATGCAATTTTCAGGTCCTGAGCCGAATGGCAATGTTGAAGGCCAGTAAGCTGGCTTGCTACCAGTAAATCCAGACAAATGAGCCCCCGGGCTCCCGACGGGACATGTGTGACAATACACCCAGATACGTCGTGCTTTTTTTCCCGACGGTTCCACTGGTGCTAAGAATGCATATGATTTATCACAAACTACCAGTCTGCCACCCTGATCCCACCCAATCTTTATTACCACCAGACCTTCCGAACTTCCCATGGCCCCTCCTCCCTCCCCCTGAGGTATCGTATAAGCGTATACCTCCGAGGACGACTCGAGTATCCGGCATATTCATACTTGCGAATCCTCGAAGCTGCAGGTATATCGCCCTCCGCCACAACGACCCCGAGACCACCTTCTTCAATGTCCATGATGGCCTGCAGAATCGCCGCGCACTCCAGACTGTTGTACGCGGCCTCGCATCGCGGGTACGCGCGCATCATGGCAATAACCCTCCGCCGCAGAGCCGGCTCGCGACACTTGATCCCGACGTAGTACATGGCCAGCACGAACCCAATATCAACCGAATACGACCACTGCGAAGCGGGCGACGCCTGCAACGCGGTCTCGGCGGCGACTGTGATGGACTCGAACTGCCCATCGGCGACGAACCGGTCAAAGAACATCTCGTCGCCGGCGAGCGTCCCGTAGAAGAGGATCGACGTCACGAGGTACCACAGCTGCATGACGACCACCTGCACCTGCGACTTGAACTCGGCGTTGTCGCTGATGAGGTTCTCCAGGGACCCGTGCCACGCGTCGAGCTGCCTCTTGAGGTCGAACCGCATGCTGTCCGTAACGCCGACGAGCTGGGGATACATGTACTCGGGGTGGAGGCGCGCGAGGCAGTAGAGCATGTGGTCCCTCGCCTCGACGAGGTTCGAGAACCCAACACCACCACCACCACCACCAGCACCGCCGCCGCCGCCGCCACCACCCTCGCCGACAACAACCGCCAGCGGTATACGCGGAGGACCCGGGAGCATGTGGCACTGCAGCGCCATGCTCACCAGAATCGGCTTCAGCTGCTCGCGCACACGATACCCCTCGGGCGACCCCAGGGCCGGGCGTCGAGGATACACCTCGTCCGCCAGCCAGTCGGCAACCAGCCCCATGCCCCACTCCAGCACGCCCTTGGCCGTGACGTGGTTCCTCTGCAACCACTCAAACGCGACGAACAGCACGGCGCACGTCAGCGTGACCTCGAGATGCGTCCGCTCCCGCTCCCTGCAGTGCTGGACAACCATGCCGATGGCCTTTTGATACTCCTCGAACGCGCGCGTGCGCAGGCCCAGCACCGCGTCGGCGGCGGCGGCACCCTCGCAGCGGAAGGCCTCGTGCCGCGCGCCGAGGGCGACGAGGATCTGGCGGACGCAGGGTTCGCGCTGCGCGGTGCGGGGCACGGTGTACTTCCAAAAGTCGACGTCAAAGTAGCCGGCGAACTCGCGCGAGGAGCAGCGCTGGAAGTAGTCGAGCGAGCGGCGCGCGAGCGGGGACAGGTCCGGGGCGAAGTCGACGAGGGGCGGGGCCGGGGCCGGGGCCGCGATGAGCTGGCGGCACGCGGCGCGAGCGTGTTTGTGGGCGTTGCGATGGGGCGGGTAGACGCATGCGCGGCGGGATTTGGCGCATCTGTTGCAGACGGGGCGGGTCTCTTCGCACTTGACTTTGGCGTCGCTGTGGTGGTGGTGATGGAGGCGGTTAGTTTCCGAGAGCTGAGAGCTGGTGACGAAGTTTTGGGTTGCGTCTGCCATGGAGGGAGGCAGAGGGACAGAGGGGAGGTGGCGGTGGCGGTGGGAGGAGATGGCTCACCGACAGGTCAAGCAGCCGGTCTGGGACCGCGGAGTATATCTCTTCTTGCGAACTTTGGTGTTGTTTTGACGTGAAGGCTGGGCATCTTGGTTGCTTGGTCCAGCTTCGGTGTTGGCCATGGCGAAGACAGAGAGTCACGATGTTGGTCTGGGATGTGGTAGAGGAGAAGGCAACCAAGTCTTCTAATAAAGGCTCGTCAGACAGGCTGAGGGAAGAGGAAGAGCCAAGGCCACAGATGGCCGCCACGAGGAAGCGCAGAAGAACAAGTTGGCAAATGAAGGAGGGGATAGAGGACGAAAGCCCGGATGGCGGTTTGCCTCTCCCCGGCTCCCCGGCTCCAACGGCCAAGTTTCCGGCCCCGCATCCACGGACGACGAAAACCAATGGGAAGAGAATATTGCTGTGAAATTAACCCACAGGAAGCCGTGATGGCAAGGGTTTGATTGGACTTTTTGCGCTGGTGTGGCGTCCATGTTTGCTCGCCATGTGGTCAACCGCGGGCCAACGCTCGTCATCCCATGAGCTGATAACCAGGTGCCTGGGAACTGTCTTGGACGACCTGAATTTCAGGTCGGGGACAGAGGAAATGAGCCACCTGGAGGGCGTTGGTCTCGTCCATACGATGGAAGCGCGTCAAGCGTGTGGTGTTGCAAGGATGGGAAACCGGACAACGCGCCCCTGCCAGTAATCTCGCGACTTTGGTGACCAACAGCCTTATATGCGTAACCGACACGCGATCGACCCAGGGGGCGTGTGATGGATTGTTCTTTTCGGGGAGCAGTCGTCATGTCAACTGATGAAAAGAGGTTAGTCGAGCTTGGAAGTGGAAGGGCCAGAGAGGGGAGTCGACGGACGGCACTGCGCCGGTCATTCGTCATTGTCATGGAACAAGAAGAATTTCAGGTATCGATTGTTACAATGCCACATGAGAAGAGAGTGTCGAAGAAAGGGTCAAAGGAAAGGTCAAAGGAAGAGTCACATTTATTCGCCAAGTGAATACCAAGAAATGAAGTCGCTTTTTTCAATTTTCCCCTGATGCCCAACCTTCAGGACGCTGCCCAGGCCGTCACCTTTTTGAAAATGAGCTTGCCGTCCTCTGCGCTCGACGGCATCTCGTCAAAGTAGCGCTGGAGGTCCTCGTCGGTGGGGAGCGACTGCCTGTAGTAGGGGACGTCGTGGTCGAACAGCTGTCTCGACAGCTCGCCGTTGATCTCGGGGTGGCCCTGCATGGACAGGATGAGGCCGGACTCGGACATGAGGATCTCGTTGTCCGGCGCCAGTTGCTTGAAGCCTGCGGGGACGTCCTTGACGAAGCGCTTGTGGAACTTTGTGATTTTCTAGGCGGTCGATTAGATACTGCTTCTAGGGCAAAGCAAGAGACGAAAACTCACGAGCTTGTCCTTTCCAAACCATGTTTGGCCATCGGCGTTTAGTGGAAGCTCTTCGACGCCAATCTGCGGATCGCTATTAATACTTGTACTCTCTCTCTCTGTGTGGACTCTGTGGTGACTCACTCTGGGAATCTCAAAGCTGCCCATCGTGCCCGACAGCGCCGTGGCAATTGCCTGGTGACCCCAGCAGACGCCAATGAGCTTCGTCTTGGTGAGGTGCTGGTGGGCGACGACGTGGCGGATCCAGGCCAGCACGGCGTTGACCCAGGGCTCGTAGCACGAGGGCGCCTGGTAGAGGTTGCTCAGGCCGCCGGTGATGATGATGAGGTCGTACTTGGCCGAGTCGGGCAGGTCGCCAATGTCCTTCATGGGGCGGTAGACGTCGACGACGGCGTCGGGGATGTAGCGGTGGACGTTGTCGCGGAACGACTTGACCATGCCGATGTGCTTGGGCTCCTCGATCTCGTAGGCCTTGACGATGGCGACGCGGAAGGGGGTAGGCATGGAACCCATCTTGGCGATTTGCTCTATGGTGTGGTGTGGTGTGGTGTGTTGAGGTTTGTTGAGATGTGTTGAGGTGTGGGTGTGACGGTGAGAGTTGAAGACGAAGACGAAGGGAAGACTGCCGAGTTGAGCTGACGAGAGAGCAAAGACTCACCCCCAAACGGAAGGAGCGAACGGCGCTTCTTATCGACAGATCCCAAGCTCCGGAATCGCAGGGTCGGGCATCTGATCTCGGAGCGCGCGCCTCAGCTCAGACAGGTGCATCAGCACGTTTTCGTTCCCACAAAAGACACAAAGGTGAAGTCGCGGCGGCGGAGAGAGGATTCCGGCTAACATCGGGGTCTTGTCCACATTATCTCCGGCAATCGGTCACTTGAGGGGAGACGGGAAGCTAGACTGCTAGTCATGAGGTCTCCTCTCCGGGGTGTCGCACTCGATGGAGTTATTAGTCACGGAATCAAAGGGGCATGGCATGGTGAGCGTGGTGGCTGTTCTCGCGTCGACCGCCATCTCCGTGGCCATGAACCCCCCGCTGGACGTCTCGGATGGATACCAGAAGAAAGGGAGTTTGGCGGTTGGGCTTGCACCATCGGGTCACGTTTCCCACGATGTCCTCCTCTGTCGAGCGTGGATCTTGGCTACGCATTACGGCATGGTTTCCAGGGCCTAAGTTGCATGAGTCGTCGCCCCAGAGATGCGGCGTTTCTGCAGTACACGTGGAAGAAGCAGGTTGGAAAGGCTTCGATAGTAGAAAGAGATACCTTATCTTGAAATTCGGATCCTGCTATTGGGTATCAGATATCTTTTCTCCGGCTCTTGAAAGCGTCGAAACATGGCGAATCACGTTGCCTACTCGGATAAGCACTCGGCCGAGATCTCGTCAGACTTGCCCGGATTCCGTGTGCTTCAGACCCGCCGACGTTCGGTCTCTGCGTCCGTCGGTGCAGGGTTTAACTTCCTAATCCGGACAGCTTTGCCTGGACACTGCTGCTGACAGCGCGACTGCGACTCTGGCGTGTTGTGTGTGTCGGGATGCGTCCAAGTAACGCAAGTTGAGACCTCCACAAGACCGTGCTGCAACACCAAGGTCGAACGATCACGAGAGGACAAGGTTTTTTTTTTTTCCGCCGATGCCTATGCCTATGGAACCCCAATCCATCTGCTGGGTCTCGCAGGTCGGCGTTTTCGGTTTCGGCCACGTCTTGCAACCTCGTTGGGCTCGACACTGTGTGGGCGCGAGGTCGAAGTCGATCCGAGCGGCTCGCGGCCATGATTTCGTTACCCCCATTTTACCTAACAGCATCCAACGCAAGCAGCGAAAAAGCCTCCGACAGAGGCCACATGATGCCTTCCGCGACACTGCAAGCTTACCAACCGCTGCCGCTGCCACGAGAGAATTTTTCTTGCCTTTTTTCCCCTCAGCATTCCTCTAATTAAATCGGTGCTTCCGTGTGTTTCCGAGGTGGGTGACTGCGCCATCGCCCTGGTCGGAGAAGAGACGACAAATGATGCGATGCTCGGCGCTCAGGGAGGAGTCGGATTTGGAGTTGAGAGTTGAGAGTCGACATCACAACTTATGGGTTGGATCTGGCTCTCCGCATACTATATCTAGTTCGGCTTCTGTCTGTTCAATCTCTACTGTCCAGTCAGAGACTCTGCTTTTGCTCGTACAACTTGACAGCAGGCTCTCGACCCGCTTCATCGTCGTATCTGACCCACCGCTTTGTTTGCTGAGCTGGCCATTGGATGCTCTGTCTTTCCGCAGGCTATACGGAGTGTTTTGTGTTGATGTGGGGGTTGAAAAGTTCTGCTCCAATAGTCTTGAGTCCTTGATATACCTGGTAAAGGCTAGGATGTGTCAACCAATTACATCGTCTTCGTGGCTCAGTCGGTAGAGCGTTGGTCTCATATCACTACATATGACTCTATCTCGAGATAGGGATATCCAAAGGTCGAGAGTTCGAGCTTCTCCGAGGACAGACGATGATATCTTTTGTTTTGGCCCAACACACTTTCGTTCCACCCCTTCATTCTCGGCATGGCCTTTTCTCTGCATTTGCATCCAATGCATTCCAACATTTGTCGATTCCCCGCTGCCCCGGGACCTCCGCATTCAACTGACGTCCATGCGACTAGACTGAGTCGCGCCAGCCCCGCGTTCGCAATGTTATGACAGCAGTTTTGCCTCAGACCTACACGCAAACCGTGAAGACTTTGAAGGTCGGGGACATGGGTGCATGAATAGCGTGTGCGGGCATCTTTTCTGTCTTGGTCCATTACACCCGAGACATCGGCGACGAACTCTCAGGGTTGAGAATTCCATCACGTGCGCCGTCCATGAAATGGACCATGATTTCCAAATTCCACCACAAACGATAGACGTCGAATACCGCCCATCGGAGAAAACTACTATGTAAGCCGCTATCAAACACATCAGGGAGAGGTGCCATGTCAAGCGGGTGACCAAAAAAATGATACACAGTAAGACTTGTCGCGAGATCTCTACTATACTCACATATTAGAATCAGGCCTGACTTCAATAAAAAGATCTATTTCTTAGAACATAAACACTAAATCGGAATCTGGATTTAATAACATCTCAATATAACTATCTTACCCTAAAAATATACTGTAGTTTTACTACGTGAAATGTTTCTGTGTATTATTCATTTTGTCACCCGCTTGCATGGCACCCTCACAGTCGCAGCTTCGTATTCTATAGATCTCATGTCCTATTACTACTTTCAATTAGTGTAGCAGCTCCATGTCACCATTACCAGCTGAACCCGTTCTCCTCAAAGTCAATCTCGTTACCTGAACGCTGACACTCTCTGGCTGCGGCCCTCACCTCGTCGGACAGCCCTCCCGGCCCACAAACTGCAACCATCATGGCCCCGATCTGCCTCTCAACCTCGTCGTGTAGCAACCCCGATACATCGGGTCGTTGGTAGTAATACGATACGACGTCCTCGGTGCCCCGCGAGCACATGCGAGGCGACCCAAGCTGACCGGGAGACTCGCGCGTGATGAAGATCTTGACCCTCAGCAACCTCGAACAGCCAGGCAGTTGCAGTATCTCCTCCAGCCACGACCGTATCCACCCCACAGCATCGCTATGTCGTATCGTCCAGACCAGAACAATTCGTCTCGCTGCCGTCACTCGCAGGTCGTGACCGGCAACGAGTCGCCTGACGTAACCCAGTTGGTGCGTGATACCGGTGGCGCCGGCAACAAGCACAACGTGCCCGTAGCTATCGAGCGACGTGTGGCCGTCATACGGCCCTTCAAACGTTGCGCCGGTGGTGAGCAGGCCTCCGCAGGCCGACGCGCGCTCGAACAGACTCCGCGTGAACCCCTTCTGAGCGCAGACGATGAACGACACGGAAGTCGTCATCTTCTGCCTGCCCGAACCGACCATCGACTTGCCGAGCTGCGGCGACTGGTGGTTCTTCGCCCACGCGACGGAGAAGGGGTGCGTCTCCCAGAACCTGACGGACGCGAGCCGTATGTAGGCGTGCGAGCCCGGGCGGACGTCGACGCGGCGGGGGAGGTTCATGGTGATGCGGCAGACGTCCGCGCTGCCCTCGACGGCCTCGACGACCGCAAAGGCCCGGTTTTGGAGGGTGAAGCTGTGCCTGGCGAGCTGGACGGCCCTGACGAGGCGCTCGAGGCCCCAGAGGGCGGCGACGGCGACGATCCAGGAGGTTTGGGGTATGTCCAGGCCGGTGAGCTTGCAGTGGACGATTGTTGCCGCCACGACGGCCAGGGCGAGGACGATGTGGACGACGACAAAGGTCTCGTAGTGCGCGGACCGAAAGGGGTAGAAGGAGAAGACGAGGATCAGGGCGAAGCTGGCCCATGCCACGAAGCCGGCCGTGATGAAGCCGTCATGGCGAATTTGCGTCCCGACGCTGGCCCAGCCCTTGTCGGTGACGTGGACAATGGCCCAGGCAGTTCCGTGCAGCAGACCCTCCAAGATGATGAGCCGACCTGTACACTACGTGAGACCGTGGACGCCGCCTGTGATGCTGGGAAGCGGGGTACCTATCCATCGATGAAGCATGATGCACTCGTCGTACTTTAGCCGCAGCAACATCGTCAACGGATTGCTGTGCCCGATGAGGAGAACCAGCGGCAGCATGTTCGCAACCGCCAACGTCGCCGTCCGGCCGCGAATCTCGGCGCAGAGCGCGTACTTGTTCGGGTTGCCAAAGTCCACGGCAAACATGTACGCGGCGTTGCTGGCCGCGTAGAACAGCAGGAAACCCCCGAGACTGCGCGAGGGCAAGGTGCCAAAGACGGACAGCCGGCGCGCGCGGCGGAACTTGAACAGCGGCGCGTACAGAAAGTGCCGCTTCACCGCCGGGACCCAGACGAAGACGGGTTTGGCCCAGATGTCCTGGTCGCCGTCCTTGGGCGCATCGGCGAGCGTCCTTCTGCGCTGCCGGCGCACCCACGAGAGCGCAAGCTGGACGGAAACCAGGACAGCCGCGAGGAGTCCGACGCTGGCCCAGAGGATCTGGACAAGGGCCATGTTGGCCGGCTGGTTGACGCCGTTGAGGCCCTCGTCGTAGGGGCCGACGAGTTCGGTGCGGTTCATCTTGGAGCTGATGGGTCGTGTATTCGTCGAGACGTGAGGGAGGACCTGGACATCGTGCGCGCATGACATCCCACCAGCCAGCTCCCTCGTTTCAAATACACCCTGGATCGTTGCGCCTCGACGAGATGATGATTTTCACATTACAACAGCTTCGTCTTGGACCGAGAGATGCATGAGCGGAGACTGCGAGATCCGCTTGCTTTGGGAAGCGGGTGGGGATAGGATCGAGGCACGAAACCTAGAAATCCTGATAGAATGCCGTCTTGCTGTGCCGAGTGCATGATGGGTTCCCACTTTGACCGGGACAAACTTGGTTCTGCCATCGGACGTCCGCTTTGGTGTTGGGCCATCGCTCGTAGGATGTTCTAGCTTTCAGAATCTTGCGATGAAATTTGAATTCCCCACCGTTTATCACGTCTTTGGCAAAGTGTATTTCACGACGTCGTTGTTGAGTCCTTCTTGAGCCGTATGAGTGGTGCTAGCGACCGCGTCCTTGCTTCTCACAAACGTCGACAGCTCGTTCTTCGAGCCAACCGCGGCTATCGTGGGCTTTCTCTTCTTCCCATCGGGTGTATCAAGGATCCGCAAGGTCTCCAAGTAAATAGCATACCGGGGTCTCCGGAGTGTTTGCCCGATTTGCGATGCTTCGACAGGCGTGGTTGCTCGTTGACCACTTGAAATACCGTCACGGAACACAACCAACAAGTACAGAAAGGACACAATAGAATCACAACGCGCCATAAAAGGTATCTTTTTTTTTTAAGAACGAGTTTTTCAAGTCTTTAAACCCCTCTTTTAGTCTCTTTAGTGAGTTCATTAGAGTTGTTGGTCCGAAACTATGTTGGAGCTTCAGCTTTTCTTGTATGGCTACATCACCACCGAAGGAATGCCTTCTTCGAACAACGCCTAAAGCGTGCCTGTCTGCCCTCCTGCAGTACAAATAGCAACAGTCTTGCCTTGGTTCTAAAGCAAGTCTTCGTTGGCAATCAGCTGGACGCAGCGGCCAAACCGGTCGCATTCTCCATCCTGATTTCCGGCACTACACGCCATTCCAACGTTTCCAAAAAGGGCGCTGCCCTTGCCGTCGTCGATGAAGTTGCGGGTGACAGAGGCTGTATTTTTCAATTCAGTTGCTGTAATCTTTCCAAGTCGTGTCATCTATGTTGCTTTCTGTTGCGTTGACATGACAGTTGAGTTTGGCAACCAAGACCTACCTGCCATGGCGTGGCCCATCGCGAGGGCGGAAATGACGGCCAGTAGGGCGTTGATCTGCGTGATGATGACTATGTTGTTTGATGTCGAACTTGAAGGATGTTTTGCCGGACACGATAGTTGTCGTCAATGATTAGTTGTCGACAGAGTGTGATCTGAGATGCAAAAGCTTGCTGCACAACCAGAGACTTTGTCAAATACGCAGTGGCAGCTTTTTATGGAACTCTTAGCGACTGCTGGCTCTCGATATAATTTTAAGCATTCATATAGAATCATGTTACGCTCCTTTCTTGACGTGTTTGTATGATTCCCCGAATCGTTCGGATTCTGCAACTGACATTCCAAACTTCCCGCGACGCTGCACTTTTCAGGGCGCGTACCGGCCGCTACTGATACCGGCACGGTTATATAGGTAGACTTGGAAGAAGCCATCGTTCTCGCTCGCTTCATCAAACACCTGCTCACTACGCTGAGCATGCTGGCTCGGTATATCACGTGCATACTTCCTTCGGCATGATGTGTTCAAGCCCACCTAGGTTTCTCGAGTATTGTGACGGGGAATACCACCGACAGGAAACTACAATGTCCTTTTCCCTGCGTGCTTCAGGTTCTGCGCATTTCAAAACTGCACGCGTGCCGACTGTTGGATCACATACAACAACGACCCAGTTTCCCATCAGTCAAACGCTGACGGAGTTGACCGAAACCATGATTTCCCCAAATGAACTTCTGCCTAATGCACCAGGTCGCCCATCCCGGTATTGGATTCAGCCTTCCAAGCCGTCTCACCTAACCCATTGTCCCCTCCGGCAGGGTGACTCGTGCGACGATGTTTCAGCCCCTGCGAGAGCACCAGCCATGGGGCATTCGGACCGTTGCATTCATTCTCTTGCTGGGTTGACAGCAGCCATCCAATGCAGCATGAATGTACAAAGCTGCCATTCACGTGAGTAATCCTGGATTCCTAAAGTCCCCATTTGTCTCGAGTCGGGATCCATTCGTTGCGTTGTGGTGGCACGAGAGGGCAAGACTTGACCAGGGTACTACAGTCAGTGCGAGAGCGAGGAATACGACGATGACGCCAGTCAGAAACGTAGACGGAGGGGTTGCAATAGGGCTGAGAGGGAGGCTTCATCAAGCCTGAATAGCTGACAGAAACACACCAGTTTGGCAATCTACCTGCTTGCGTGCGTTGCAAGGAGGTTGCTGGTAGGGCGTAGCTCATCTGGAGAGAGGTGGCGCTAGGCAGCAGCTTTTCTTGTTGACCGCCACATGGAAGATTAGGCGAAGAATCTATTTATTCCACGTTCGAGCAGAGCTTGCTGTGCTGTCCCAAGAGGAGTTGTCCTACAAACGTGAGCGAATCTGTAGGCGAGCCAGGCGAATCCCGCATCGGTTCACGTAAGAAAGACCAGAAACCTGGCTATGATCTCATGACTCTACTAGGTGCATCACACGACATTTCTCGCGAATTGCTGGTTCATGTTCCTCCTCGCCCAAGGGGGTGGAAGCTAGGCCGAAGCATTCCTTTGTCTGGGCGCGGGCGCGGAACCCGCGTCTCCCCTTTTTGTCCACAGCTATTCCAGGCCATCTCTTAGTCCGGAGCGAGTCCATGACCAGGCCCGCCTGGCTCGGGGCCCGATTCGCGACTTAAGCTTTTGGTCTGAAATTGTGGGAGTCGGGATGGCCGTCCTAGCCGGATGGCTGAAGCGCCACACATTCGACCACGCTGTTGGACGAAGCACCATGACACCATGGAGGGAACATGTTAAAAGTGTAGACGACTGCCACATTTTGTCACCCTAGCGTGGGGAGGAGAGGGGAGACAGAGACAAGTTCCCTCCCGTGTGGCCGTTTCGTTCTTCTTCTCTTGGCAATCATGCTCAGGGCACCATCAGCCGTTCGCCATGGACGAACTCGTCCAATCCTGGCCTTTGTTGGTCTTGTCTCGATACTGCTCGTCTGGTCTTGTCGGGGTCTGCTCCACACCACGTGGACGTTGGTGTCGTTGCCTCTCAGCTGGAGCCGCGGCGCAGACCGGTTCCTGATATCACAGGAAGCCGACGGGTTCGACGTCACTTTTGGGAACTACACCCGGATGCAGGACAAGGCCGGCCCGGGTTACGAGGACAAGATACCGCCCGTTCTCCATCACATAATGCTGAACGCGCCGGCTGCCAGGGCACAATGGCAGGAGGCTCGACAAGGCTGTCTGGACGTGCACCCCGGGTGGGAGGTGCATTTCTGGACAGACGCAGAGGCTGGGCGGTTTGTGGCCGACAAGTATCCCGAGCTGAAGGACATGTGGGACAGCTATCGATATCCCATTCAGAAGATCGATGCGCTGCGGTATCTTGTTCTTTACGAGTATGGCGGTAAGTCACTCTCATTGTCGTCACCCCCTTTACCGTCTCATCGTTACCTTGATGACTACAAACTGTACACTGACACTCACGCAAAGGTGCCGTGCTGGATATGGACCTGAGGTGTCGACGGTCGTTGGGACCATTGAGGCGGTTTGACTTCGTCGCTCCAGCCGCGCACCCCGTCGGCTTTTCCAACGGCTTCATGATGGCTAGCAAGGGCAACTGGTTCATCAAACAGGCCATTGACAGCCTCGGGACCTACAACAGACACTGGTTCGGGCTTTCATACCCGACCATCATGTTCAGCACGGGCTGCCACTACGTCTCGTAAGTCACCGCTCTGCCGTATCCTATCAAACTTGGGGCTCACCACGCAGCAGTACGATACACTCCCTCCAGAAGAACAGAACCACGTTGAAGATCTTGACGGGCACAAAGGAGAATCCCAACCTCCATCGGCTCAACGGCGCCGTAACAACACCTCTGTTCGACCATCTCGGCAGCTCGTCGTGGCACTCTTTCGACGCCGCATTCATCCTCTTTCTCGGCCGCTTGAAACCGATTCACATCGTTCTCGGCATCTCCGGCGTCGTCTGCATCGTGTTCTTGACCCGGAGAGTGCTTGTACGGCGCGCAAACGGTCCATGGATGCAAGACGTCGAGAGCGGCGTCAGGAAATCTGCAGCGTAGCACAGCTGCAGCGAGGGCCCATGCTGATTGCGCATTTTGGGGAACCACAGGGGCTGTTTATACGGTTACGGCGGCATTCTCGTGCATATTTCGTTCCATTGATGTTTTTTGATTGCTTCATCACTTAGACGGGTGTTCGGCATAGCAAGCAAGCGGTTGACTGAATGGAGACTTCTCGGAATGGCGATTGTCCTGAGGGTCAATAGATGCTGTGTTTTACCAATTTATTCTTCCTAAATAAACAAGAATACAATGATATACCCTGCAAATGGTTCGAGAAATCTACAGTCAATTTCAACCATCAAACGGCCTAACAGGACATTTTTTTCCACGATTTACACGTGTGCCAAGACTCACCGACTTTCTCGACGGCATAAGCATAAATCACACTTTCACTTGGCACGCGGGATGGGTGGACAGATGAACAGGGCTTGGGCTGGGGGGGTGTGTGTGAACTGGGATCTCGGTCTCGCAGCTTCGGTCCTCAGCTACGGCCCGAAAACCTCCATGTGCGTGCCAATCACCTGAAAGATTGGACGTCATGGACGGACTCTTTTTGGAATTCCTTCCCTGTGTGCTGGCAAACCACTTCGTTGGGCGAACATTTCTCCCGCCAGAGCGAACAGGGTATGGCTGGTCTCATCCTGGGGCAGACTGGCTGGCCCATCGCGGCATGTTGGTTCCGAGAAAGCTACGCCAGCAGAGAACTTTGGGAAGCGGACTAAATAAGCGCTTAGGCGGCTGCCTGGGAGACTTGATGGCCGGCGTGGGCGACCGGACTCTTCGGGGCTGCATGGCTTTTCTCGATTGGTTGGCCGCGGAGTCCGTGTTTGGAAGGGCAGACGATGTGTGCATTGTTGGGTTTGTTTTGTCACGAGCTTTGCTCTCTCGTTACCGACGCGACCGAGAGTCTGGTCTTCATGGTGTTGCTACATGTAAAACGGATGGCTTCAGATCTCACTCGAAGAATGTGCTTGTTTACACGCCCGTCTGCCATACGCTTCACACATCTCGTCTGTCTCATCGTCCCTGGTCGATGAACAAGCCATGGCGAATTCTTGGCGTCCATGGAATCAGACGCAGGCGCACGCAGGTATCGCCCTGTCTCTGGTTTGTTTTTTCCATCCAGTCTTTCTGGACAAGGGACCGTTGATTGACTTTCCCCTCCGCACAGCTCATGGTGCAAAACGCATCATCGCTTTTGGTATGACTCACGATGCTGTCTTTTCGTCGGTCATGGTTTAACTCACGGTGGGAAAGCTACAACACAAACTCCAACACCCTTCAACACCTGAAAGCCACGTATACGACCCGCTCACAGTGGTCGTGCTCTCGGAACTACTAAAACTGGTCGTCTCCATCGTCGCGCTGCTCTGGACCGCGCCGACAGACTCGGACGCAAACGTCAAACAAGGCTCTCTCCGCCGACTGTTGCAGCATGGCCACCTCGGCTCGGCCATCCCGGCCGTCATGTACACGGTGGCGGCCGCCAGCCAGGCCGTCGGGGCGCGCAACCTGTCCCTTTTGCCGTATCTGATGCTGTCGCAGGTCAAGTTGATACTGACGCCCGTGTTCGGCATGCTGCTGCTGAAGCAGATGCTGAGCCGGCTTCAGTGGGTTTACTTGTTCGTCATGACGGCGGGGATCATGCTCGTCCAGCTTGGCTCGACGGCAGAAGTGTTTGCGGCGGCGGATGTGAAGCAGAACCAGCGCCTCGCAGTCGGCATCGTGTCCATGGCGGTGGCAGGGTTCTGCGTCGCCTTCTCGGGCGTCTTCATGGAGGCCTGCTTCAAGTCGAATGGCAACTTCTTGGCCCGCAACGCCCAGCTCGCCGGCTACAGCTTGGTCTTTGCTCTCCTTGGGATCTCGATGCAATCTGGAGTGAAGCCGGAAAATTTCTTGGCTGGTTACAACGGGCTTGTGGGGGTGCTGGTGGTCCTGCAAGCCGTGGGGGGGTTTGTCGTGTCGTGGTGCGTCCGCATCACCAGCACCGTCGCCAAGAACTACGCCCAAGGACTCGGGTTTCTTGCGGCCTCGATGATTCCTCTGCTATCCTTATCTGGTGACACGAAGCAGTCGGTAAGTAGGCCCATCTGGTTTGGGCCCAACGCGGGGAGCTGACCAACTCTGCAGTTCTACTTCGGAGCGCTCTGCGTGCTATGGGGAGTCTTTGGGTCGATGTGGTCCGCGAATAAAGAGAAGGGGAAATTGACCAAAGAGCAAGACAAGTCTGAGACACAGAGGTCTTTGGTATAATTACTAGCGATAATTCTTACCGATGTGCCGGCTCGCTGATACCACAATGCGTGTATGGCTTGATTATCAGGATATTCTAATCAGCGTTGGCAACATAATTTCCTCCTGGAAACTGGAACTTCTACATGCACATACTCCCTGCCATGCTGAAACTCAAGATCGAAAGCCTGTTAATCGAGAGGCTGTTAATGTGTTCTGCTACGCTGCGTCTGTCTCCCTTGACAGTCTATTTCTCCAACGATTTGGCGACGCAGCAGTACCCTGCACGGCTACAGCTTCATTTACGTCATATCCTCTGGTCATCAATAGTGGCAAACAAAACTCCCGATTCCATTCTCTCGGCCACTCGCCACGAAATGTCATCACGAGGGCTTCGGGCTTAGTGCGACGCCACAGCAGAGGATCATCGTTGCTCCGTCAAAGGCCTCCTTCGGGTGCCCGGACGTAAGGGAGCAACGCAACCCAAGGTTATTAGTGTGTTTGTTATAACACACCTCCCACGCTCTCTGTCTCTCTCTCTTTGGCACTCGTCTGTCACCAAAAAAAATGTGCCATGTCGCCAAAGCCAGCCCGCAACGTCTTCCGCAACCTTTACCCCTGGTGCAGAGCGTTGCGTATCCGCCGCAGGGTTCTCGTCCGATTTGCTGTGGTCGCGGTACTGGTCCTGGTCATCCTGCAATGGGCGCTGGCGTACCCCCTCGGCGGTGACGCTCGCCTTTTACCGCAGGAGCTCCAGGGTGCGAAGAACGTGCTCATCGTGACGGCCCATCCCGACGACGAGTGCCTCTTCTTCGCGCCAAGCATCTTGGGCGTGCTAGATAGGGATCATCATGTCAAGGGAGGTTTGCTGGTCATGTCCCGCGGTAGGTTAGCTCGATGATGGGAAGATGCGCTCAACTGACCACCTTTTGCTTTCACGCCATAGGCAACAACAAAGGGATAGGCGACCTACGCCAGCAAGAGCTCAAGGGATCGTGTGATGCTTTGAGGATTGACCCGTCCAGATGTGAGGCTCTGGATCACCCCGACCTCCAGGACAACCCCGAGGTGTGGTGGGACACGGCCAAAATCCAGCCCATACTGAAGAAGTATGTTCAAAAATGGAAGATTGATGCCGTAAGTCAACGTCGCAAGTATCGCCGACGACACAAAGACCAATTACGTGATTGCAGATTATCACGTTTGACGAGTACGGAGTCTCTGGGCACATCAACCATCGAGCTGTCAGCGCGGCGGTCAGGTAAGCTGCCCATGTTATTTCTTTTTATTTTATGACTCTGGACCTCTGCTCACCGCTGCAACTATCCTCAGCGAGTACGTCAACAGCGACAGTAACGCACCGGTGGCGTATAAGCTCGTCACGACAGCTCTCTTCAGAAAGTACACGTTCCTCTTCGACCTGCCTTTTACTGCAGCTGCCTTTGGATGGCGCATTGTCGCTGCCATTTTCTACCCGGCGTCCAAGATGGACCCAAGTTACAGCACAAAGGCCCTGGTTGTCAACACGTGGGGGCGCTATCTAAAGACTCGGGACGCTTTTGCGAGTCACGATAGCCAGTACTCATGGGATCGCCACCTGTACATGATCTTGAGCAGATATGTATGGTTTAACGACTTGAGAAGAATACCCATCAAGAGCAAGGTGGCTCAATAACGGCGTCTGATTCAAATGGACAGCGGGCTTGGGTAGCATGTAATGTTATGACCCATTTCTCATTTTCAAAGCCTGTTTGCAGTGCTTGATGAAAATGGATCAAATGTGAAAAGTATAGGCATCTTCCACAAAAAGTGGTGATTCTCATGCCAAGTTGTGAGGCACGCGATTTCGACTCTCCATGACTTTGCAGCGGTGCCCGAAAACAGCAAACTGTGGTCAGCAGGAACCCGCGGCGCCGAAACAGCAAATCGACAACTATCGCAACAATCCCCTGACCTCTTCAAAATGGCGGGGGTGCCCAAATACGACGTGACATGCCAGGCTCTCCCATCGAGCGCGGGTAATCGGCGAAACTAGCGTCAGAAAATAAAAAGCTTGACTCGATTTCCATCGGCACACAGACTAGCACGATCCCTGAGAAGCTTGTTTACATCCGAGGGGTTTCGGTGCGCGAGGGATGTCCATCAGTTTGAGACAGGTTGGACAGACATGGTTTACCGTGGCCGCTGATCCCGGTGCCACAGGTATATCGTCGAGGTGGCCTTCTTTGGGCATGAAGCTGAGCCCAGCAGTGCCACCTCCGGCCATTCCGGAGAGGGGTGATGGATGGCCTGTGAGAGAGGAAGAGAGCAGGGTTGACGGGCCCTCTCACATCCTCGACAACAGCGCGGTCAGATTCACGAATTTCAGCGACGGAGGGTGAACAGCCACACTGACTGCGCTCCAGCACAGACACGCACGTACATTGTATCCAAAAGGAATTCTCGGTCAGAAGACGATGCTTGTGGCGCGCACTAATTACTTGTAGAACCTGTCAACACATGGGCTTGGTTTTAAGTCACCTCAGCCAGAGCAAGCCCCCCAGCCCTTTCTCGACAGTCTGAAGGTTCCTGGTGGTACACACACCATTGCTACAATCAAAAGTATCACTGATAACACGTCGGTGACGCTGGCCAGCTCCCGAAATGAATATGCGCGGTTACCGGGACGCGGCCCATCGTCACATGCTGTCGGCATCCGACTACTGCGCATCCCTCCGTCGCTTCTTGCCGAACGTCTCGAAACCTACGGCATCTCGAACGCTCCGGACCATCCGCCGGTTTCTGCGCGTCGTCTTCCTTCCGATATTCTTGGTGCTGGGCTCTCTCTGGTTCTTGACCTCGCTGCTGCCGCGCATCCTCAACCCGACACCGCCAGACGAGGCAAAGCAGCGCTGGAACGAGGAATGGATCAGCAGCAGCCCGTACTGGCTCGACCGACAGGCCTGCAGGTGGGTGAGTTTATGTGGCGTTCATCACGTGAAGTGGGATTCGCCCACGCTGGAGCAGAAACCTGTCACGGGTGCAGCGCGAGATGGCCCTTTGAGATTGGAACTTCGATCGCTGGATGGGATTGACGGGATGCCCGACGGCTGGAAGGATTCCTTTGCCGAGTCGATTTTGCAAGGCTGCAAGAGTAAAGGACGAAACGCGACCAAGGCGATTCCGGATTACGTCTGGGAGTACGCGCCACTCGTCTATCTGCACTCCGAGGAGAACTTCTGGCCAGCTGACATCGCCGAGCATGTGCGGCACATGAACCCGCACCTCGACGGCGAGCCGCTGAACCAGTCCGTCTCGCTTTCGGATCTCCACTTGCTGGATGAAAGGCGCGGGAGCGTGTTTCTCACCAGCAAAGACGATGTCGAATCGAGACCCGAGTGGCTGCATAGCCATGTTGGCATACCTGAGCCCTCGGAGCAGGAACAAGGAGACGACGCGACGGCTTCACCACCCAAGAAAGAATCAAGCCAGGCCGACGACTCTGAGCAGCGGCCTCTCTACCGTATTTCCGACCCTCGGCGCTTCAGATGGCTACCCTCATCGGCGCAGACGCCGGCCGATAAAGTCGTTCGTCGGCAGCTCGACAAGCTCATCACCAGCAGATCGGAAAGCCAAACTGGTCAGGACGGAAGGTCCGCAGCGCCGGCAACCTTGGTCATTGTCGAAAAGGAAGACGGCATAGTCGATGCCTTTTGGTTCTTTTTCTACGCATACAACCTCGGGCAGACGGTTCTGGGCATGCGCTTCGGCAACCACGTCGGTGACTGGGAGCACTCCGTCGTCCGCTTCCAGCACGGCAAGCCCCGAGCCGTCTTCCTATCCGAACATGCGGCAGGGCAGGTTTACACGTACGAGGCCCTGGAGAAGCGCGGCGTGAGGCCCGTGTTGTACTCGGCAGTCGGCTCACACGCCATGTATCCCAACCCCGGGAACCACCCCTATGTTCTGCCCTTCAACATGCTGAAGGACGTGACGGATCGCGGTCACTTGTGGGACCCGGCCAAGAATACCTACTCGTATTGGTACGACCCCAAGAAAGAGACGGACGTACCGAGCAGCACCGGCAACAGGACCTGCTCCAGAAACCCGGACGGCTTCACGCCGTCTGCCGAAAACCCGGACGCGCCGACGTCGTGGCTCTCCTTCATGGGAGCCTGGGGCGACAACATATACCCTCTCGCCGACGCTCGTCAGTGGCGCCTGTTCAACCAGTACCACTACGACGAAGGTCCGTACGGCCCCAAGCTGAAGAACTTGGAGCGCAGGGCACTCTGCCTCCGGGGCCATCGATGCAACATATTGGAGGCGATAACGCCCGGACAAAAGTGGTACGACTAGACGTGGTTTTAATCTTTCAAATATTAGCTTGAAAGGAGACTTTCTTTGGCGTTTCTTATCATGAACTTGAGCAAGTAGTCTCGTGACCGTGGATATATGCAGAAACAGTCATTGTCGAACCTTGATATTTGCCACATTGCTCGGCAACGCCGACCGCGAATCTATGTCATCTCATTCGCCAACTGCGAGTAACTGGAATACCCTGTTGGACATGACAAAATGTTATAAGTACAGGTACAACTGCTAAAGGTCTTGACCTGAGATACAATGCCTTCACCCCAAGTCAACAATCCACAGCAAACAACACATCAATCCAACTTCCGCCACCAACAATATGCGTCTCTCCAACACGGCCGTGTTTCTCGGTTCCACCTTATTGGCAGTTTCTGCCATAGCAAGCGCTGAGCCTGCCGCGGTCCCCGTGTTTTTCGTTCCTTTCATCTCCAGTGTCAAAAGGTAAGAAGAGACTCACACCCGGCGTGTTTTCCACGAGCGGGCGTCGTCTGCGAGCCGTACTAAAAGTGCCGAGTATTGAACGCCGGTGCCATAGGAGCGACGCGTCCGGTGCTTTGCCGGGCCCTGCTTTGGGCGCAGCTCTTGCACTTACTGTCATGATTGGAGTCAACGAGCTGCTTTGAGAGAGGCAAGTTCTGAACGGGGGTATGTTGAGCAGCTTCTCTTGTCTTATGTGCCGTCTGCTAACATTGCTCTGTCAGTTTGAAACACATGAGGAGATTCGATAGTTTGATGAGGAGTAATTGTCACGAGAATGGCCATCCGAAACCAGGTTCTTCAGGAAGAACATCAATCATCCACATGATGTTTGGGTTCTTTCCCTACAACACAGTTACTCGGGGAAAAAAAAAAAACCTGTAGCCATTGTAATAGTGTGATATACTTGGTGAATGTGTCGAGTAAACAAGAGATGAGCCAATTCTGTGACCTGGTGAGGATGGCGGGTGGTATCAAGGCAGCGTAATACAGGACATGACCCAGCAATCGACTCGAGGTTCAATGCAGGGGACGCTCTAACCTAGCATGCAGCGTATCTCTAATCAAGACTAGAAAAGGCGCAGTTTCAGGTAACAGGTCACGCACCTTTGGCCAGTCTTTCTGGTTGTCAACGAGCTTCTATCCATGTCTAAGCACAAATAAGCCCCAAGAGAATCCCCTCTATCTAGCCTTGGAGCACGCAAGATATTACTGGCCGCTGTCCACATCTTCCAGACCCTCATCGACGGCGGCACTGGGTCTCCTCACAGTAACCTGATGACGTTCCTTGTCCTGATGATGGAGTATCCCGGGTGGCAAAAGAAGCTCCAGAATGAGGTCGACCGTGTAGTCGGTAAGAACAGGATGCCGACCCATGAAAAAAATTCCCAGACTGCCCACGATACGAGCAATCGTGAAGCAGGGAGTTCGCTACCGGACCATGGTGGCGGAAATGGGAATAAGCCCATTCCTTGCAAAAGGACGATACCTACGAGGGGCACTTCTTTGAGAAGGGAACAGTGTTTCACGTACCTTTTGCGTATGTTTTCCCGGTTAAAGCTCTCCCCAACCTTGACTAACAAGTATCGGCGCTGAATGGACTAAAAAACAGATTCATCCTCGTGGATAAAGAAACCTACCCAGACGGGCAACTGTTCAATCCTGCCCGGTGGCTGGAGCCCGACTATCTCACGTACCGAGAACCCCTGACGATGTATCCAAACTGCCACAACTTCCCCGCCTTTGGCTACGGCAGACGAGCGTATCCTGGCGGCGAGTTCGCGGAACGCACCCTGGTCATCATGATCGCCAAGCTGGCATGGGCGGTGAACATCCGCTGGCCGTTGGATGAGAACGGGCATGGGGCCTCGGGAAGACGACCGAGTACGAACCGGTGCCGGCTCCGAGGCCGATGAAATTTGTATGCCAGATTACGCCCCAGGGATCCGGTGCGGGGCTGAGGTTATTCGACGGGCGGCTGAGAACTTGGCTTTAGACGAGTATAAGTGGAGTATAGGAGTTGAGAATGGATAGGGTTCGTGTTATAGTCACCACCTGATGAAATGTAAACCGTTTGGAGAGGCGGCGGGAACTGAAGCTCTCGCGGTTCGACATGGCCATTAGAATTTCGAGCTTCTTCGTGACTCAAGTCTTCACGAGCCACAAGTCTTCGTTCCCGGAGAGCTTGTAATCTTCATGTGCCAAGTCGAACATTCACGCTTCATCACCATTGCCTTGTTGCACGTATCTCTTGACCCAATATCCACGACGGGGTCTTTAACTCTTCATCTTTCCCTTATTCTCTGTCGGGGCACGGCGCGCTCCAATTGTTTTTAGATTATCTGCCTCTCCCTTTTCATTTTCCATGCAGCAGGTCACATGCAAAGCCAGGCCATCCCTCGGACGCCGTCTATGGCTCTTCTTTCCCATCTGCTGCTAGCGGCATCGGAGCTGGGCAGTACGTCTTCCGTCAACCGTGGCGTTGGTCCAGTTGCCGGGCCAGTAGACTTCACGAGGCTTTCCTACCGTCAAGATGGGCTCAATCGTAAAAGCCATCCCCGGCTTGCGCACTCCCACGGCCTTGTTCTTGGCGTAGTGAGGAATCCAGGGCGAGGGATGGAACTCGGTATGGATGCCATGGCCGCATCACCAACATAGTAAGTCTCATTGACATCGGCATGATGACCGACGTGATACCATGAGATGTCGAGATTGATTATGTTGCCGTCTAGAAGGACTCGCTTGTCGGGTATGCCGTGACAAACAATCTCATTCGGAGACGTACACAAAGACCTGGGGAAGTGGTTACAATTCAACGGAGAAGGGTGAGACTGCCGAGGTCAGAAAACGGGCAGCCTTTGGGAAGAAGGAATCACGTCTTTTGGGAGCATCCAAACATCACGGCGCTTACCTTTCTCTCGACGCAGGCTTTGTGGCAGACGTTGTCGAGGTAGTCGGTAGTGACGCCCGGCCTGAGTTCCGCAGCGGTGATGTCCAGCACCTCTCGCGCAAACTTGCAAACCTTGCGCATCGCATCTTGAGCTCTGGCGTCGAGGAGGTCGATATTGATACTGCTCAGGCGCCTCTCGGCCTTGGGGATGCCCGTCACGGCCCAGTCGGGGTGCTTGATCAACTTGGGGACGGCGCGCATCGGGGAGAGCGGATAGACGGGCCGAACGCTGCCAGTATGTAGATGCATAGGAAAAGGATTGTACAACCCCATAACTAAATCGCCTTCAGAAACAACCTTGGGAGGAAAGATTGAGCCGAGAATACCATGTTGCGTCTGGCATTGCGCCGTTTTGTGAAGGGCCTTGTGATGGTTCTGAACTACATGCGAGAATTGGTCAGCCTGGCGAGTGGCCCCCGTGGAGGAGGGAGGGGAGGGGGGCGCAAAGAGGGAGAGATTCGTAGAGTCTAGACCGACCCAGTTGCGCTTGAAGCAATCTTGCGAGCAGAAATTGCGAGCAGAAATTGCGAGCAGAAATGGCTGTCCTTCACGCCCAGCTTACAGTATTCACAGTACCAAGGCCGTCCCTTCGGTGCAGACGAGCTGGTCTCTTGGTCACTCACAATCACGTTCAAATGATTTCCATCTGTATCAAACGGTCGCCCCCCACTCTCTCGTGAGAAGTCCTTCATTGCAAACAATCCTCCATAGTGGAAGAGAGAGAGAATGTTGGAACCCAAGCAGATGCTTCTTGGCCAACCAGGACTGTGAAACCGGAAGTGGGACGGTATTCTGACTTGGAAGTTCTGGATACACGTGACTGAAGAGACAGCCTGCTTTTGATTGCGCGACTTGGGCAGACTCGGGCTTCTGGTGATTGAACGTAGTGGCACGCGTCAAGGATTCGAAGCCTGCGTGGAGTGTTTCGTGTGTACCTGTCCATGTGAATCTATATGCCTTTCCCGAGAGGTGACCGAAAAAAGAATAGAATGACGACAGTCTCAGGACCGCCCGCCGGTTTCTACATATATCAGCTGGCAAGCTCTGTATGGTTCAACTGTAACTTGCCATAGGCTGCCTTCTTGTTGGTGCACAGAAATCCGTACGTCCAAGTCCCGGAATACAATCGCAGTGTCTGACTGACTTCCTCGAAACATCATCACTTGTCGAACCCTGGCAGATGTTTCTTCTCACAAATCGCCTTTTAACCGAGGGAAGATCGGGAGGAGGTTCGAACCGAGAAGCCAAAACTGTCGTACTCTTTCATCAGCGTGTGGCTGGAGATCCACAAAAGAGTCGTCGTCGAAGTCTACTCACCCCATACCAACAGTACGACGCGTAATCGTCCTTCTCATCGTGGCTCGACACGTAGCCGTACATGGACCGCAAAGCTAGCAAGGCGAAAGCGACGCTGGCAACTGCCGGGGGTCGCCACAAGGCGATGAGACCCACGGTCCAGCAAACCATGAGGGCTGCGAGCGACCAGCGCGCGACGTGTTGAGACAGCAGCAGCGGGATAGTCCTGCGGCCCATCATGGCGTCTGCTGAGCGGTCACGAAAGTCTTGAGCGTGGCCCTGCGCTGACGTCAGACGCGTTTCTTGTACCTAGACAGGTTGAAGCCCCGGAAACTCACAGTTGTCGCAAATATGGCACCAATCATCAACACTGCTACCGCTTTGAAGCCATGCAACTCTTTCCCGTCATCTTTGGAACCCGTTAGCAACCAACTGAGTTATAGCCATTGTGCGTAGGTCGTACCGAGGATGACGGTTGTCCCCCAACAGTAACATGCGAGACCTATGGCCCCTATGAGGTTCTTGACGACAGGTATCGCCGCCAGACCTCCTTCGTTGTACACAACGATGGCGATAGTGTATGTCAGAGTGCATGGGACCGTCTTCGTATACCACGCTGCGACCCACATCGACGTAAATAGCACGTGGTACAGAACGCGTGCCTCTTTTACCGACAGTCGGCCGGCTGGTAGAGGACGATGAGGCTTCGAGATTCTGTCTTCTTCCACACCATCGATCTAAACACTTCAGTCAGCAAACAGGGTCGCGTATCATGGTCGTTTCTGGGGGTCGGGTCTTCACCTGGTTCTTGACCTATTTACAGTTTAGTCAAAGTTGAACCAATTGCGAGCAGAGAGAGAGAGAGAATGGACTACCTGGAATGTAAGCAGGTGTAGCTCATCCCAAAGAAATGCTATAGCGATTAGATTCAAAGATGATGGGCCGGCAAGGACGAGGGCAACACCCATCTGTCTCGATCGTCAGCCGTAGGTCCGGCCAAGACGAGATACAAGCCATACTGAAGGCAAAGTGGCGGCTGGGATGTCAGATTTGCCAAACAGATATAGAGTTGTGAGAAACTCTCGAGCCCTCGCTTCGAAATCAAATAATGTCTTCATTGCTACTGCTGGCTGCCCCGGGAAGGTCGAGACGTAACGGAGGCCGAAGAAGCAAAGGGGGGGGAGAGCCAACTGTCTGGCTGGGGTGAACATTTCCTTTCTACGGCCGATTTGGATATAACAGTCTGGATACAACGAATGATATCGCATTAGCGAGCCTTTCCCTTATGCGGGAATTCCCGATTCATTCAATGGAACCAACGCGCGTCGGACCGAATACCGGTGTTGGACAAGGCCGACGGCGCCGAAGAATCTCTATTCGACGACTTCATTACTTTCGGCAGCAGTTTTTTTTCATTCAATTAGTCGGAAGCAATGATGTCTTGGGATTATCAAGGAGGGTAATCCATCAAAGCTTGCCTGCAACAAGCAGCCTCCTCCCACCGGTGATTCTGGCACACGACTTTGAGCTGCTCCCCCAAAGTCTCACAGCCTAACGACAATGCTTTTGAAAATCTCCAACCTTCAATTCGGCTTCGCAGCCTTGCTAGCATTTCTCGGACTGCTTACATACGAGAGATATTCCAAGAAGAAGAAGGGCTACCGACTGCCACCAGGCCCGAAGCCCCTGCCTCTTGTCGGCAATGTTTTTGATCTCCCGCCCAAGGGGGAGCCCGAGTTCCTCCACTGGTTCAAGCACAAGGACGCATACGGCCCTCTCAGCTCAGTCACCGTCATGGGCTTGACCCTCGTCATCTTTCACGACAAGGAGGCCGCGTACGCCGTCATGGGGAAGAAGGCCCAGAAGACGTCGGCCAGGCCGCAGATGAACTTCGCCACGCTGTGCGGCTTCGAAGACTTTTTGATCACCCACCAGTATGATGCCAGATATCGCAAGCATCGCAAGATGGTCCAGCAGGAGATTGGCACGAAAGCGCTGTCGGCCGGCTTCAACCCCATACAAGAGAGGGAGGCACTCCAGTTCGCCCTGCAGGTTCTGCGTGACCCCGGGAACATTCTTGGACATTTGAGAACGTAAGTCTGTCTTGCTTGTTCACACTTCCAAGACTATGGAACGGCAAACCTGACACGTCGCATAGTTTGGCTGCCGCCCAAATCCTACAGATCACGTACGGATATTCCATCAACAGGAAGGGCCACGATCCACTCGTCGACGTGATCGAGCACGCCATGGAAAACCTTTCCAGCGCATTTGTGCCCTTATCCTGGACTGTAGACTTCATCCCGGCCGTCGACCGCCTCCCCAGTTGGTTTCCCGGTCTCTCCTACCGAAGGACTGCCAAGGAGTGGAAAGCAACAAACATGGCCGCGGCGGGGCTCCCGTATGACTTTGTCAAGAGGCAGCTGGCGCACAAGGCCCATAGACCATCCTACGTCTCCAACCTCTTGGAGAAGCACATGGCCACCCCCGGGGATGTCACGAGCCTGACGTCGGACGACGAAGAAGCCATCAAATGGAGCGCCGTCAGTTTGTACGCCGCGGGCTCGGATAGCACCGTCGCCATCCTGACGAGCGTCATCCTCGCATTAGTCATGTTCCCCGAGGTGCAGAAACGGGCACAGGAAGAGATCGACCTTGTGGTCGGGAACGACCGACTCCCCAACTTCGATGACCGGGAGCGCTTGCCTTATATCGACGGTATTGTGAAGGAGGCCTGGCGGTGGAATCCCGTTGGGCCGATGGGGCTGACGCACAAGTGCGAAGAGGACATCTTTTACGGGGAGTACATCATCCCCAAGGGATCTTATCTGCTTCCCTCGCTCTACTGGTTTCTGCGAGACCCGAGAGACTACTCGGACCCGTCCGTTTTCAAGCCGGAGAGGTATCTCGAACCCCTCAACGAGCCCGATCCCGGCGATCTTGCCTTTGGCTACGGGCGGCGGTCTTGCGCCGGACGGTGGTTTGCGGAAGCAAGCGTCTACATTACGATTCTTCACTTGCTCGCCGTCTTTCGGATTAGAAAGGATAGTGATGCGCAGGGCAACGAGATACCGGTGAAGCTCGAGGCTATTCCGGGCATGGTGAACCGTCCCAAGCCGTTCGCCTTCAAGGTTGAGCCAAGGAGTCAGCTTCGCGTTAATCTCCTTCGGCGACTGGAGGCGGAGCAGGGGCCGGAAGTAAGCGATGCTGGACTGCTCAGCACTCGGACCGTTTGATGGATGCTTTGAGGGCTAGGGTGACCATCGTTGAAAGCTGGGATACGCCAATGCTTCTTCACGTGTTTTTATTAGACGCATCATGTACGCAATCGCATAGAAGGCGCTATTCGTTCACTTGGTTCTAGTTGCTTCGCTCCCAGTCCTTACAGAGCTGTCTACATCACTTGCACGACTTGTTGGAATTGAATCGCGTGTTAGGTTGCAGCCTTCGGTCTCTTTCCTTGGTGGGTGACATTTGTTGCGGTCATGCACCCTTGGTGTTCCCAAAGGCCGAGACGCTCTACCTCGTGCATATCTTGGCTTGTGACGATGCAGGAGGCGTGATTGCTACGGATACAGCGAACAACATGAGTTGCTCTGCCGCAGTTTCTGATGAGTATACACATAAACTAACAATGTCATGTCGCATTACTTGTTTCTGACGGTGCAGACCCCAGGGTCCGGTTCGGCCTTGGGATCGGGCCGAGACGCCGGTGGTTCGGCCCCTCTCTCGTCGGCCCGATGGCAGTCGCCGATGTCTGATTCGGGCAAGTCCCGATCATGCTCACCACAGCACCGCTTCTACCGTTCATTGGGTTATGAGAACGGCCCGTCCTTGCCATCTAGAGTTTCCAACAGCTGTGCAGTACTTGGCGTTGCGTCGCGGTCCTTTCCTGTGGGCTGTGATAATGACATCGTCCGCTAGCAAATCTTGACAGGCCGAGGTTTCGGCCTATAGTACCTTGGTCGGAGGAGGAATACTTATTTCGGTTTCTGTCTATCCAAGTGCTTTGCAGGAAGACTCACCAATTAGCTACAGAGATTATTTGGTACTCTTATCGCCATAGTGTATAGTGTCTTGACACCCTTGCTATGTTACTACGACGATGATTGCTATTCTTGCTCCTTTACCCCCTCTTATGATAATAAGCTTGGCCTCGATTGAAACTTTTTGCTTGTGTGTGTGATCCTTTCAAGGGGCACTACTGAGGTCTTCAAAAGCCGTGTCCAGGGAGATGCGATACAAGGGAAATTTCCCAAAGCTGTTCCACAACTTACAATTGAAAATCCCTCGACGCCATTCTTTGTGTGAAGTTTGGCTGCTCGCGGACCATATTCTCCAGTGATCCAGCGATGGAAGTCCTCTTCACTGACGGCTGTCGGTAGTGCACCACCGCCACCCGTAGGAGGCGCTTCTTCGGTATAGATATTGCTTGCTCGGTCATGATAGAAGGGCGAGGTAACGAGTGTATTCAGCAGCTTCACCCACACTACGTCGCAACGGGCATTCGTCTTCTACAACCGTCAGGTACTATCCTTGGGGTCAAGTAGCTCGCCGGCCGAGAGTCGGTAGACGTTGCCGCCGAGAGTGGCGTACTGCCGACTAAAACAGCCGAGACTAATGGCCGACTCGGGGAGTCTTGGGCTGTCAAGCTTCGTCGGCTGCCGCGTGCCGGCACCCCTCTTCAACGGCTTCATCAACGGCTGGCTCTCGGACGGCGTCTTCAACATCATCCTCGGCGGTCTGCAGCGTCTCGACTTCCAGACCCGGTGGGAGTTCAACCACATCAAGTGGACGACGGGCGCCGCCACCGAGGCCGACTTCATGCGCGGTTTTCGGCGCCTACACGCTGCAGAAGCCCGACGGCACACAGTACCTAGACGGCGCCGGTCGATGCTTGCTGCAGTTGGAGCAGGAACACAGACATTGTCGATGGCGTGCCGTCTCTCAGAGACACAGCATCCCACTCCTAAAGCAAGGTGGCTTTGACGAGTCATTCAGTCAGCAATCAAGGTCCAGACCAACAAGTTTTGCAGATCGTTAACTCGGAGCAGAAGGTGGTCAATACAACAGCTGTCAACCGGGCTAGCCCTCACACCAAGAAGTCTTGAGAGTACTACATGTGTATGATGTTAGGTAACTGAGGAACCATAGTCGAGAAGTCTGCCAGCAGAAAGCCAATAAGGTCCATCCCATACGCCGCGCAGTTGCGTTATCTCCATGTCAATGGTAACCGGCGTGTTACGCGCCATTAAATAGGGACCAACACCAACAGACCCCGTGCCAACAACTCTCTCCACCAAGAGACAGGGAACGAACACCAACGGACCCCACGCTAACAACTCTCTCCGCAGAGGGACAACGAGACAACAGAGCTGGCGCCAAAGCAAAGAGAGCGAGGGGAGGGGAAATCCTACCCCGCTTGACTGTATCGACCCTTCGCCGCAGCATGCATGACGGGAATGCAAAGACAAGTTGGCCAAACTTTGATAGACAGGTGTTCACTGCTTTGCTAGATCTAAAACCCGTAATGGCAGTTTGTCCATTGCCCCGTGTCTGCCACAACCGGGAGCGGCTTTACCGAACACCACAAGTGAATTCTGCTGCATATTGCTGAAGTGACATGTAAAGGACCACGGGTTCCTGATGGATGGAGGCAAACCCTCACACCGGACTGAACGCGCCATTTCTTGAACCTGGAGACAACTTCCCAGCACGTAAGGTAGACAACGATGGACGGCGGAGGCACATCAAAGTTGAGGTCATCACCAAGTAGCAATGCCTTCCCTTGGCCTCAGAGACGCCTCAAAGATGCATCAATGGGCGCCTAGTCAAGAGCCAGGCCGGGGACGGATGAGGAGTCGAGCCTCCTATTCGTCCAATCGGTTCCCGAAAGTGTATCTAGTCCGATGCAAGGTGCTCCTCGCAAACGACCAACAGGTTCCACCAACCTTCCCTGGCCTCGCCTATGAAGAAATGTCCCAACAGAGAGCTCTCCTCGGAGCAATGACCATGTTGCCCATGATCCCCCCTGGGGCTTTGGGTGTATAGCTCGACGTTGCCTTCGCTTATGACGCGAATCGGACGGTCGCTCCCGCCGCCAAGAAACCCATTTGTCCCTCATACATGCACCTCCCCTCGCGTAACGCGTGCCGCGTGCAACTTGAGTGTGTAGTCAGGCAATAGTTCTACGCCAACCTGGGGGCCTTGTCTGTGAAAGGAAATGCGGGGCCTAAGATGGATGGCTTGATAAACACCACCACCGTACGGAGGGCAGAGAGTTTTGCAGAAATGCAAGCGTGCTAGTGAATGCCATGGGACGTCATTTTGGCTTTTCCCCGAAAACATGATTGAAGCGTGGAGACTTGGTTCGAAGACGTCTAGTCCGTCCAGCACACGTCGACTCGTCGACCCGGAGACATCTCGACCAGTGGCGAGACAGGCCTGTGGTAGATGTCGTTCCATGAAAGTCAGTCTCTCAGAGCTGGAGTCCTGACGCCCATACGTATCACCTAGACCATCACCTCCTCCTTCCTCTCCATCTCTTCTGCTGGAGGGGGTGTGACGGCTTCAGACGTTGCTGACTTTTGCGGCGAGAACAGCTTCGATGTACCGGAGAGCGCGACGGCTGCCACCGTTGCAAAAGGATGAGGACAACATGCACATATGCGGCACCGGCGAGGCGGAACAGAGAGCGAGACCGGTACACGAGCACCTCGACCACGACTGTGGAAAAGAACGGCAACCGGCCACCAAGCACTCCAGAAAACGAGTACATGCCAGATTCGGCCTTCGCGGACGCCATGGACATGCAAAAAGACTCGATCCAGTGTGGCTACCTGACGGCTGACGGGTCCGATCACATGATGCTCGGCAAGGAAAACACACACGTCAACGGTGCTGACAGAGTCCACACGTCTTCCGGCTCTTGCGACTCTGCGTACGGGGACGCCTCGAACTGGCGGCATTCGACTCCAAGCCACCAGCCAGAAACTAAAGGCCTGGAGAACTGGCTCGTTACGCCCACAGACGTGTTCCTGACGGACGCGGACTTTGCTTCCGCCGAGCTGCTTTCCACGAGCACGCTATCGAGCGCGAACTCTCTGCAGCAGAGCCCCATGATGGTGACGACGGTCGACTCCGCGGCGCCGGACCCGGAGGAGAGCATCCGAGCGGGGTATCTCGCCCATGACGACTCGCGGGTATCCCGACCGCGGTCCTCCGCCATCATACCCGCGGCTCAGCAGCAAGACCGCCGTGATCCCTCTGTGACACGAACGAGGCAGGTCGACCGTCGGCGGCGGCGTCCCTCCAGAGGGGACTCGCGCGAGGAGAAGGGCGGCGACTGCACGTGCCTCCAGCCCGTCGTCTTCATGCTCGACGAGCTCGAAACAGAGCAGAGCGCCGCCGTGACCAGGGGCGTCGACTCCGCGCTCGCGTCCGTCAAAGAGGCCCTCAACCACTGCCGGGGCCTCCTCTGCTGCCCGCGGTGCCGCTCCAGACCGGAGCACGTCACGGTGCTGACCATGCTGGCCGACAAGCTCGCCAGGCTGTGCGGGCTCATCGTCGCCGAGTTTCGCAGGGACGTCGGCGGCGGCGGCGACGAGAAGAGGCCGCCTTTCGACCTGTGCCTGGGGCAGTACGAGATTGACGCCGAATGGGAGTGGGTCGCCGTCGTCGGCGGCCTGATCGGGATTCAGCTGCAGGCGCTCCTGTTGGTGACGGACAAGATCCGGGAGCTAGCGCGCGAGTTGCAAGTGGAATATGTCTGCGCAAAGTCCGGAGCCATTAGAGAACGCGTTGCTCTTTTACTAGCTAGGAAACGGCCCTGATTGTAGTTGTAGTCTACGCTGGTGAAGGCGAGTCTGCGCATAGAGACACACGCAGAAGTTGGCAACAGGCCAGGCGGCGGAGGAGTGGAGAATGTCGGGCGGAGTTTCGAGGGCTCATGGCCGGTGGCGAAGCGGAGTTTTTGCGCCACGCTCCTCCGTTGCGGACCGGAGCGGAGACGGCATGGAGGTCCGCCGGTATCCATCTTCCGCCATCTACCTCATTGTCAAAATGCAATTATCCCATCCGCAAAATTCGCTGTCAGGTATTTCCAATCGTGGATCGCGTAGGGTTCTCGACGGCGGTCCGCCGAACCGGGGTCGGAGTGCCGGATATTGCTATCGGAATTACGCCTGAGCAGGCCTGTCACTGCTTATGGAGATATGGACCACGACCTTGCGGATTGTTGGCATGTGTCTAGCATTGTGTTGGATGTCATATATAAAACATGAGATTCGCTCAAGTGCTCATGGTTGATGGCTGATTCCAGCATAGGTCAACAGCACTCTCTGCAAGCCATCCTTTCATCAACTTGAATCAGTCACACACTCACGTCAAGTCTCTCCAAAGAACTGATACAATGGTCAAAGTCGCCATCGCAGGTGCTTCCGGAAGTAGGTCAACGACTCATACCTGAACAGTACTTGACGAAAAACCTGCTAAATCAGTCTTCGACCTTCAGAGCTCGCTCTCGAGGTGATTGAAAAACTCGTCGAATCCGGCAAGCACGAGATCATTGGTCTAGTTCGAAAAGTAACACGGTCCCCGCCTTTATCCCCATCAGTCATGTTGTAGGACTGACGGGCGTCTAGGAACCATCTTGTCTTCCAGCATACACTGGGCTTACATGGGTCCACACAACCTATCAAGACAAGGCGGAACTCGTCACGATTCTGACGGGCGTGCACACCGTCCTCTCCTTCATCTTCGACCCCGCCGCGGATCCCGAGGCAAAGATCCAGAAGCGGCTCATTGACGCATCGATCGAAGCTGGTGTTCGTCGCTTCGCGCCCAGCGAGTGGGCCATGTGCGTCTTCTCTCTTCTCGGAATCGCCCTCCAAACGCCAGCTGATGCAGCGTAGCGGACCCAAATTGTCCAACATCATCGAGTACATGCCTTGGTACCAGGACAAGTTGACCGTCCGACAGCATCTCAAAGACGTGAACAAGAACGGCAAGGTCAGAGCCAAACCACCCTCCCATCCCACTTCCGTTTACCTCTCTGACACGGGCAGGACAGGTCATCGAGTACACCCTCTTCCAGCCCGGAGTCTTCACCAACTACCTCGCCTTCCCGCACCAGACTTCAAAGCACTACAAGCTCGACTACCCTATAATGATTGACGTCGGAAAAGCCAGGGCGTACCTGCCGGAAGGCTCGCGGGACACGGAAATCGTCGCAACCACAATTCAAGATGTCGCAGAGGTGGCTGTGCGCGCCGTCGACTACGAGGGCGAATGGCCCGAGATTGGGGGTATAGTTGGCGACAAACTCACCGTGGGAGAAATGATCCGTCTGGCGGAGAAGGCGCGAGGTGAGACTTCGGACTTTTCCACATGAGTGAAAAACATAAGTAGATGCTGACTAAACTCGCAGGCAACGCTTTTGAGGTTGATGAGCTGAAGCTGGAAGATCTCAAGGCCGGCGTCGTCAAGACGGACTTTTACGCGCGGATTCCCATTCCAGGCATGCCCGAGGAACAGGTCGATCACTTCTCCAAGCTCATCGCCATCGGATCGACAATGGCAATTGCCGAGGGTGCTATCTCGGCTTCTGGCGAGTGGAACAAGCTTCTCCCCGACTGGAAGCCCACCGGCGTCGAGGAGTTTCTGCAGAAGGCTTGGGGGAATTGAGATGAAATGCTCGCTGCCGCTGCTTTCGACGACAACAGGTACTTGGCCGAAGCAGTCACACGTGGGAACGAATGGTTTGCCCACTAGGGTTAGATCATGTACTTGTCCTCCTACCACAAATCTCTATTTGGAGCTTTCGAACAATACAGACAAAGATATCTGGGGCGAGGCGCATTCAATCTTCTCGATGAAACATTGACGGCCAGCAAACGCCAGGGAGAACTTACCAGGCAAAGTGAATGTAGAATGAATGGTCAACTCAGGGCAAGGTAACAAAGAAACGATTCCGCAATGGGCGTTGGCGACTGCAACGCCACAAGCAAGGAGTAGGGCACAATGTGGTCTCGAAACAAGCAAACACCGATAGCTTGGCGGCTGGTTGAGATTTCAAAGGAAGAAATCTGGCCATCGAGTGCGGCCTGGAGCTGACAGGTCCAAGTTCAAGACATTTCCATATCACGGCAGGTGTCTCGGACATGTGCAGCGGACTACGGATGAGACACGGAGCTTCGAGACATCGAAGAAGCGCCAAAAGGCGAAAATTAAGTTGTGGGTGGGTATAAGTGGTATTTGACATTATCATGGTATGGGGGTATACATGGCATCTCTTCGTCTTAAACACCTCGACCAGGCGCTCGCTCGTGAGATCATCCAAGCAGGAAGCACGCCCACAGCAGCGCGCTCGCTGCCAACATGGTTATAAACCCGCGACTTGGCGCTCCGTTCTGTGTCCCAGTCGGCGTAAACAACAACGTCGGCGCCGCAGCGCTCGTGTCGCCCGGAGTGGAAACTTGCTCACCCGTCGACGCCTCGACGACATTGCCCGAAGGGTACTGCACGTTATATACCGGCGCGTCCTTGAGGGCGACAGGCATGCCCAGGGAGTGCTTGCAGGCGGGCTGGTTCGCGGCGGGCCAGTCCAGCTTGCACTCCTCGTCGTAGCCCCACGAGCATATCGAGTCGAGCATGTTGTACAGCGCGTAGTTCTTGGCAACCCAGCTGTCGGGCTGGTCGAGGCAGCTGGCGAGGAAGTTGATGCTGTTGGAAGCGCTCAGCGGCAACTTGTGGTTCTTGGTCTCGATGAGGTCTTTGCACTCGTCGGCGGGCAGGTTCTTGTACTCCATGGGAACCTCGCCGCCAGGCACGGGGGCCTTTTTGGCAGAGTTGCCGGTGTAGAGGTAGTTCCAGGCGTCGTAGCTGACATCGTGGGCGCCCTGGGACTGGTCGATACGGAGCAGCTTCACGGAGCGGTCGCCGTAGGACAGAGAGACGCAGATGTTGTTGCAGTCGACGGAGTCGGGCCAGTAGGCGACGCGGTCGGTGTTGATCTTGCAGCCGAGGACGCCGATGGAAGAGGAGTAGCTATCGTGGGGCGTTGCCCACACGGTGCCGTCGGCGGTGACGGTCGATGGGGCCGAAGACAACAGGAGAAGGCATAGGGACAGCGGTGAGAGAGCGGCGCCGCGCATGTTTCAAAGAGTGACAAGGGGGGTGTGGTGCTGGCTGGTTACCAGAACCCCCCAAAGGTTTCGTTTAGAAAGGAGTGACGTGACGTGACGTTGGTGATCTGATATGTATACGGTAAGGAATGGCCAGCCGCGAAGTGCGGCCGATACGAAACCTTCAAAGGAGTGAAGTCATATGGATGATCTGCAGCTATGATGCTGGTGGTGTGGTGTTGGATGCTGGCCGGCGTGGTGTGTGGGTTGGAAGAGTGAAAGAGAGACGAGAGAAGGGCAACAACGGGAGGGAAAACTGGATCGCTGCCATCCACATCACGATGTCGGGAACGTTCGCCTGGCGCCCCGCGCGGAAATTGCAAGCATAAGCGCCTAATCTCGCTTAATTGAAGCTGGCGATTCGTTATTTTCGTCGGGAAACAGACCCGCCACGTGCGCGTGACCTGACGACGGAAAACTCTAAAAAGGGGTCCAAGGGTCCATTGCGATCCGTGCTTGCGCGTCCAAGGTGAGCTCGGTGAGCTCGGTCACTGCTTATGTCAGAGCTGCCAGGTGAGGGTCTCTGCTGATATCCGGCCGAAGACTCACTCGGCCGAGCCCATGGCACGATTGCCGAGCAAGACTGCGAGGTAACGACCGCCGAAGCCTAGGCTCCAAAAGGGTGATTCCGTTCATCGTTCATACTTTAGTCCGACGGAGAGATCCTTGACGAGCCTTGTGGTAATCCATCACGCAACCAATCTCGAAACCTGGAATCGGGAAAGAACCCAATGCAACATTGAAAGTCCCTCACTGGCCATTACCTTTGGACTCCCTAATTTCGTACTGTTTCACGTAATAAAGGAGCTGCCCTGTGTCACGTAGTGCAAGTGTCTATGATGCGACTTTAATTGTGAAGGGAGGGCCGGCCGCTTTGGACATGTACAACTGTTTTGGTCCGCCCAGTACCGGCCATCAACACCACCGGCGATGTTGTATTCCAACAATATCTCCTGATTCTCTGCTGGTAGGTCCAAGCTGTTTTCACTCTCGGAGCGACTGGCAGCGTGAAGAATACCAATGCCCTTGTGTTGAAGGCTGGGGGTTGTCAATGGTAGTCCGAAAGTAGATGATGGCCTCTAATTCTACGTCAGCCCAAACGCTGTTACTGTTCGTTTGAGTTTACCTGGATGCTCTAGGTCTTTGAAGCATAAACCGTGACCCCCAGCCAGTGAATGCCATTTCCGTCAGTATTGGCACAAATATAACGATTCCAATAATCTGCCCAAAGCCCCAATCATTGCCAGCGTACTCGCTATCGAGCCTCTTTGCGATGGCTGCTTGAATAACCCGCAGGCGCCATACGCTCCACAAGAGAGGGCCAGCCAAAATGACCGGCACCAAAAGCAAACCTATCCAAACCGCGGTGTTTTTCTTCCATGCCCCCTGGATGAATCTTTGAGTCCTGATCAACGTATCGGTCGTACTTCGCTGGCCTCCTAGCGCCAGGTCGTTCAGCATCATTCTTTCGATAAAAGCTTTGGCAACATGCCAAATTGTGAAAAGGCAGATTGATACGGAGGCCAGCAGCTCAAAAGTCGTCAATATCTGCTGTTCCCTGTTGCTAAACAAGGAAACGGAACCAAAACATAGCGTTTCAACTCGTCTCCATTCCACTCTTGTAACCAACGTTTGCCCGTGCGGGCCTCTACCCTCGCCAATCTGAGAAGGTTTCCAGTTGTGGACGCACTTGGATACAAAAGGGTAGAAATTGAGGACGACAAGTAGACTGAAGAGCAGCAGGCGAAGACGTTGCTTCTGATTTCGCCTTTGTAAACCTCCGCTTGAAATTATTCGTCTTTCTGTCGGCTTCTGGCTGGATAGTAGCCCGACGGGGTAGAACAAGGGCAAAATGCATGTAACGGACAAGGCCAAGCCCATGTGTGCTTCGTTGGCGCCAAAGCCGTCCGTCGAGATTCCATAGTCGTTTTTGTAAAGCATTACGAGTACTGCAATCGTGACCGACACGGCGAAGTAAATGGCAAAGTCGAAGAAAGCTACGATTCCAGATCGTGCCATGATTTGGCAGAAACCCCATTCTGGGCCTTTTCTATCGGCAGCCAGGAAAACAGCCGACAGAATGAAACAAAGGGCCAGTTCAATCATGTATGCAATATACACCTGCCCTTATTAGCAGACATTCTTCTAGCTGTTCCTGGGAGGATCATATCATACACCAATCCCTGAGATGTCTGGGTTGCTCTCACCCCACAAAGCATGGCAGATCTGCTGCTGGCATTCATCGAGGGATTTCTCGACGAAGCTAGTCTGATTCCTCAGTATCTCCATATAGCTGTCGAATGCTTTGAAGACTTCGAGGCTGCTGCAATCAGTGTTTGAACTGCCGGACATGATGACGAAAAATCACTCCAGAGTAAGACAAGACGGATCTGGAAAGGAGATGAGGCTTCAAAAGACTTGGTAAACGACCGTCACTTAAACACTTGAGAAGTGTGGTTACCTCCAGGCGACAGAGCAAAATAATTCAGTGCGCCGTACAGAGTAGCCAATGGACGACTGTTTCAATCCGTCTATGCAGGCGTTGGTTTGAAAATGGTCATCCTGGCAAATCTCAGCCTGTAATAGCAGCCCTCTAGGAAGCCTCTCGATCGATAATGCTGCAGCTAGAATATGCACTGCCTGCCTGAACAGCCAGTAGGCGCAAAGTGTCCAATCTCAACATACAGCCTGTCAGATTATCTGGCTGGATAGCCAGGCGCTGGCACATGTGGCTGGAATCGGTCATCCTGGCAAGTCTCAGCCCGTAATAGGACCTCTCGAAGGAGGCTTTCGGTTAATTCAGCTGCACTTTTGGGGGATACACTGCCTGCTCAAATGGCCAGTAGGCGCAAAGCTTCTAATCTAAGCATGCAGCCTGTCAGACAATCTAACTAATGTTAGCCATCCCCTGGCCAAATCAGGTTAGAAAGGGAATAATGTGTAGCAATTCCTGTGATATAGATACTAACACAACGAGCGACTTTTCCAGGCCTGACACAAGGCTCTGCTGTAGTTTGTGCCGTGGTCTGTCAAGATTATTGCTCTTTGAACTTTGTTATAAGTTCCGCAGTGACATTCCTTGATTTTCTCACTCTGGGTCTTCTCTTCTGTCTGTTCGCCAGATCTACGAACGAGCGAAGAACCCGGTGGTCTGCCGTGATCGTACTCTCTTTGGAACGGCATTGGCCAGTTTCTGCCATCATCCACGTGAACCGTGCGATGGCGAGTTCAACCCCGCCTGCACTCACTGCTGTCAATCATGCTTCTCTGACAGAACCGCCTCTGCAACAACGAACCGGTCACGTCAGGAGGCAAGAGACGGGCGTTGAAGTTTGTGGGTATCTCGAAGGTTAAACCAGACGTCATAAACTCAATACTGATGGCAAATATCGTGGCAAGTGAATGCTGACAATGGAACGAACAGAAAGCTCCATCTCATGCGCAGATCAAGGCTCGTGTACTTATGCGAGTCGCCAGTCAACAATATTTGTCGGATGTTGTCGAAATCCAGGCGGTTGCGACATTTACACTGCCTGCCGAGAAAGTCCGTCATGGGATTCTTCTACTTTGGTAGAAACAGATTCAATTCTGACATGGTAAAAAATCAGTGGATCGAGATCAAACAGCCCACGGACGTGTTGTACTAAACTCGACATAGCTCAGGATCAGAGCCTTATTGCGCAACACTTGAATGGGTAGCTCCGCATGCAACCGCATTTTCTTGTGCTACAGTCCCATCCGTTACCTTGGCAGTTAACAGAACTTCTTTGTCGGTCAAACAATCAGCATATTTGACGGAAGCCACGCGGTCAAGCGGTGATACAACTGCTGGGGAAACGACAAATAGCGTCTCCTTAAACGTCACTGGAAGTCACACCGTAACTCCACAGCCGACATCTCCAGGGGACACAGGTGACAGTCCAAGTATATTAGGAGGTATGTACAGAGTGCACTATAGCTCAGACTAGCTCTATTATACGGATGCTCACACATGATTAGCTCTATCGCTGGGTCAGCGAGTGGGAGTTGGTATAGGGGCCACTGCCGTGGGTCTGATTTTCATAGGTGGTGTTGTGTGAGCAGATATCTACGCCTGCGACACAGCCCACTCACGGAATTTACTAATGAACAACTTGTACTAGTTTCCTCATGCGCGCGCCGAAAAGGAAGAAGAAAGAGGTGGTTCAAAAACCCGAGAGAGTACAACAGAGCACCGGAGTCGACAAGAAAAGGCGCAAGGCTACTGAAGCCTGAACCGCTGCGGTGTCTGTACCTACTCAATGGCAAGGATGTTGTTTTCTCGGAGGAGTAAACAGCGAGCTGACAAATTGATTTGTGCTCGGTAGCTAATTAATTAATATACGTCCACGTGCGAGGGCTCTCCACCTGCTCGATTGGTCTGCGATTTCCACTTCCCAGCTCCAGCTTTTCGTTCTCATCTTGGCTCTGGCGAATGTTTCCCAAGTAATCCGTTGGCTGACGGATGTTTCTGGATTATGGCGCGCCAGTGAAAGGCACTGGCCGTGCGTACGTACTGGTTGGGAGATGGACGCATAGTCAAACAACGAGACGATGCCAAGACAGTTGCGCGACTGGAGGCATTCCTGAAATATACTACTCTTATGGTGGGAATGGCAGGCTAACGGCGGGAGCTAGGATTAGCCACGTCTTTGCTTCCGCACGTCGCACAGGTCCCCTGCTCTCTTACCGCGAGCAACTGGATTTTCGCATCATTGTCTCTGTCCAGTCTAGACGTCCTCGTTAGTCTCCATTCAAGTCTCAAGGTCGAAAACCTGTTCTGAAATCCGCTTCTCGTTCATCGCAATCAAACTCGGATGACCCTGTCCAGATCAGCAACCGTAGGACCTCAACAATTGCGGATACAAAGGTTAGCCTCTTGGCATCAGAAAGCGCTCATCCATCAACGAGGAGATTGAACCAGGCACTAGTGAGGGTTCTGGAAGCCTTCAGAGGGACCGACTCCATTGTGAATGACGGGAGAAAATTTCTGAGTGCAAAGGGCCATGTTGCGAGCTCTTCAGCTCCACCTACGGGAGGAGCAACGGCACTTTTTCTCTTCACCCCGCAATGTAATATTACAGAGTATCGATCTTGCGGTGTGAAAGTGGGCAATGTTCCAGTCCAAGTCCACTGATCAAGGCCCTCTAGGACATTGTTTTCTTCTTCTTTTTTGCTTCTTCGTTTTCCAGAGTTGAGCCGAGGTATTCGGACAGACCAAAGAAACCATACCCGCCGAGATGCTAGCGCCGTCCTGGGCTTTTGCAAGTTCGGCGTCGTACTTGGAGTCTGGTGGCATTATTATAGCTGGGCTCCGGGAATGGGTTGCGCCGCGCTGGTTTGCAGCCAACTAACCCTAAGGACTGGTGGAACTCGACGGATCCCGCCCCGCGTCCGCTCTCAACGTCTTTTTTAGTGTAGCGAAATAGTGTTGCAAAAGAGGTGGAGGTGACCGAGTTTGACCAAACATCCAGGTCAGTTGTGACCAGGCTGCCGAGGACAGAGAAACCGAACAGAGATGGAGTTTTTTCGCACACGATTTCGATCGAGAGAAGCCCACACACTTCGGAGACGTTAACCGCGGTTGGGAATCAGGCCCGAGAGAATGGTGCCTCGTGGATGAGGACATGGTAGTGCCGGGACAAGGATCCAGGTTGGCGATGGACGTCAGCCGACCTTGTTTCGGCCGACGAGGGTCTGGGAAGAAACAGACCAACACCACGACCTTGACCCCCGCATTCTTCCCACCCTCCATCGTGAGAGGCCATGCCCATCCTTCACCCTTGCATTGCCTTTGCCGGACGGCTCTGCACCGCGCTATTGGAACAAGACGGCTTGGCTCTGGTGTTGGCTGCCACATTCTCTCTCTCATTCGTGATCCCTACCCAGGTGTCTGTAGATGGTCGTGGCCTGCAGCAGAAACAGACCGGGCGCTTATGCCCGTCGACAACCATCACGACACCTTTAGTATTACACGCCCGCGCATGAGAGAGAGAGAGACGTCCGCGTATTGGAGCTGGGAGACTGATCGATGCCTCTTCGGGTTGCAGTTCCTGGTTCCTGGTGTCTCGTCGGCTGGATAGTCTCGCTGTCACATGCGCCGCGAGAGCCAGGAGTATGTCCATCGAGTCTACGGCCGTTTCTGTCCGCTTCTCGGCCTTGTCTTGTCTGCTTGCGCATACATGTACGCTCCGTCGTTCGTCTCTGGGCTTACCAAGTACATGCCGACGCCCGTCTCTGCATGGCTCACGATGCAACCCCATTCTGCCGCCCGATATACCGAGGGGCGGCCAACAGATGCCTCGTCGAATTGCTGCTTATTTCCCATGTGAAGCTATAGTTGACGTCACAAGGCCAAGGCCACCGCATCGCGGGGTGCCTGCCGGATCCGAGCATTCCTGAGCTGCTCTCCCCACTAACTGCCGTGGTCATTCGGCTTCCCTCGCCCGAGAGGGCATCGCGAGATACTACTGCTCACCCTGGTATCACGCCCCGCTACCCCATGGGGAACGTTGCATTTCTGGATTGTTGACTTTTGATCCGTCTTCATACGCAGCAGTGTACGTCCATTTGCCTGCCAGTACGACAGCGAAGCACAAGACCAACTCGGTAGCCAGATGACGATCACGACTCATGCGCGGCGGGGACTGAGCTCCTCTTTTTCGACTCCAACGAGGCCCCAGACCAGGACAGACGTGCCCCCATTCCCATTAGCACCGGACTAACGGCCGCCGGGCCACTCGTACAAGCCCGCGCCCACACACACATACACACACGCTCTCGTGCTCTCTCTCTCTCCCTCTTCCGCACGCGCACGCGCAAACACGCCTTTGACCGGGGTCACTGGAAGCCGGTGGATGCGGAATGTCTTGGTTTTCCACCGATCCATACGTGATCCGCCCGCCCTGGCAGACTATTCTTTTGCACTGATGGGCTTTTTTTCCTGCGAGACAGAGACAGGGAGAGAGGGCAACATGGAGCTGCTGCTTGGTCAAGGGACTTAAATAGAGAGCGATCGGCCTCCCTTCTCCACGATGGCCCGTCCCTCCCAGATGAGGCGCTCGAGATATCTTGTGTCAGGATCGAACTCCCAGGTGCACCTTGCCGTCATTCGTTCACCGCCCTCCCATCGGATCCCAGACTTGCAGCGTTCCCCGTCCGGCACCATGCAGCTTCCCGCCTTCATCTCGTCTCTCTCCCTCGCGGGAGCCGTCTTGGCCGTCTCGGAGCACACCCAGCCCTTGGGAGACAGGGCCGCCAAGACGGCGACGGTCGTGCTCGACACGGCCACGGTGGTTGGCAACGTCATGAACAAGGTCGAGTCCTTTGGCGGCATCCCGTTCGCCAAACCGCCGACGGGACCGCTGCGCCTGCGGCCCCCCGTGCGACTGACGGACAACATGGGCACCTTTGACGCCACGGGCCCGGCCGGCGCGTGTCCGCAGATGATTTCGTCGTCCGACAGCGAGAACCTCCTCTTTGACCTGCTCGGGGACATTGCCAACCTCCCCTTTGTGCAAAAGGCGTCCGGCCAGAGCGAGGACTGTCTCACCATCACCGTCGCCCGCCCCGAGGGCACAAAGGCCGACGCGAAGCTGCCCGTCCTCTTTTGGATCTTTGGCGGCGGGTTCCAGGTAAATCATCTCTCCACCTCGTAGAATTCTGTCACTTTTTCTCTCACCTCCTCCAACCGAGACTGAAAAACTGACCTTTGCTCGTACAAGCTCGGCTGGTCCTCCATGTACGACGGCACAGGCCTCGTCCAGCACGGCGTCGACATGTCGAAACCCTTCGTCTTCGTGGCCGTCAACTACCGCGTCGCAGGCTTCGGCTTCCTCCCGGGCAAGGAGGTGCTCGCCGACGGCGCCGCGAACCTCGGCCTGCTCGACCAGCGCATGGGTCTCGAGTGGGTGGCCGACAACATCGCGGCCTTTGGCGGCGACCCGGCAAAGGTCACCATCTGGGGCGAGTCGGCCGGCGCCATCTCCGTCTTTGACCAGATGGCCCTCTACGGCGGCGACAACACGTACAAGGGCAGGCCGCTCTTCCGCGGCGCCATCATGAACTCGGGCAGCATCACGCCGACGGACCCCGTCGACTGCCCCAAGGGCCAGGCCGTCTACGACAAGGTCGTCGACCGCGCCGGCTGCCGGGGCGCCGCCGACACCCTCGACTGCCTGCGCGGCGTCGACTACACCACCTTCCTCAACGCCGTCACCTCGGTGCCGGGCATCCTCTCCTACAGCTCCGTCGCGCTGTCCTACCTCCCGCGGCCCGACGGCCGCACCCTCCCGGCCAGCCCGGACGTGCTCGCCCAGCAGGGGCGCTACGCCGCCGTGCCCATGATCATCGGCGACCAGGAGGACGAGGGCACGCTCTTCGGCCTCTTCCAGCCGAACCTCACGACGACGGACCGCCTCGTCGCCTACCTCAAGGACTACTACTTCGCCACGGCGTCCGAGGCCCAGATCCGCGCCTACGTCGCAAACTACGACGACGGCCTGCCCGCCGTCGTCGCGGGCTCGCCGCACCGCACCGGGCTCCTCAACGAAATCTTCCCGGGCTTCAAGCGCCGCTCCGCCGTCCTGGGCGACCTCGTTTTTACTCTTACGCGCCGCGTCTTCCTCACCCTCGCCGCGGCCGCCCACCCGGGCGTGCCCTCGTGGTCGTACCTCGCCTCGTACAACTACGGCACGCCCATCCTGGGCACCTTCCACGGCTCGGACCTGCTGCAGGTCTTTTACGGCGTCAAGGACAACTACGCCGCGCGCAGCATCCGGACGTACTACGTCAACTTTGTGTACGCGCTGGACCCCAACGTCGGGTCGGCCGGGCAGTATCCCAACTGGCCGCGGTGGAGCCAGGGCCAGAACCTGGTGCAGTTCTTTGCGGACAGGGCGACCTTGTTGAAGGACGACTTTAGAAAGGCCGCGTCGGACTGGATTCTGAACAACGCTGGGAGCTTGTACTTTTAGCTGTGGCCGGTTGGGAGTGGGTGGGTTTACGTTTATGAATGATGATGTGACGGGGTACTACTGTAAATAGCATGTCAAGAACATAAATCTTGGACGGTTCGAAACGTTGGAATGTCTATTGAACTTGGTCTGCTGGAGTGTGAAGAAAGTCACGATGGCTTCGGCATTCCGAGTAAGTAGTGCCGAGCCGGTAGTTGACATTCAGCTCGGCCTTAAGGCGTGTGGACGCGGTTCTTCCCGCTGAGCATCAGGATCCGCGACCTCGTCGGCGGCGGCGCCATTGGTGGGGCAACGGGACGTTTTGGGAGGCTGATGAGTGTGCGAGGTGCGTCAGGGATGGAAGGTTGTGCAGCGATGTGATGCCGGCGGAGGAGAGCATAGTCATCATGGAGACGATGGAGAAGGTGCTCGTGGGCGCGGGCATTCGATATCCGGATCTGATTTCAAGTTGCCAGTTTGAGCCGGGCAGTCCGTTAAACACGGGGGCCTAGATGACTTTTCTTCCGAGCAGAGTTGGCTCTTGAATAGCTTCCTCAGGACGGTCTAGTTTGCTTTGTCTTTGGGGGATATAGGATGACATCTGCTGTCGATATGAGCCAGCTTGAGCGTCGCGATTGTTCTAGTTGCAATTTCTAGTTTCAAACTCTAGTCGCGAATTCTAAAATCACCAGGGAACCGTTAGTCTTGGAACATTAATGTTGCATATAGGACGGGATCAAAAGGTTTAAAGGGTGCAGACCGAAGACTGCCAAAGGGATAATTTGTGGAATCCTGGGCCTAGTTGTCCAAGTAGCTGTTAGAACAACAAGAAGACGACGTACGAAGCTCAATCCGAACAGTCTCAAGCTTCGAGGTCTATTCATTGTTCTAGCATTACTGTGCATATCAGGACCACGAGTTCTTGGCTCTGTTCAGAGATGTCACTTGAAAGACGGTCTAAGCCTTTGGGTATCAAAACTGTCCGCTGTTGGATGTTGTCTGATCATAAATGGTCACAGCGTTGGGTTTGTGTGGAGGTCTATATAACTGCTTAGAAACAAGGTCAACTTTGAGCATCATCACGGCAACACTGGAAGAAAGGTATCAATGCCAGTCTTTCGAACAACATGACATATTACATGTACACGAGTCTACCGCCAGCCAATGGCGTCCTCGTTCTGTCTGGTCTACTGTCATCGGACGAGCCGGAGCAAACCCCGGATCCCACATCAGGTGCTTCACCCTGGTCTTCTCCACAAGACGTCAGCAACCCCTGGTGTTCTTCTTGATGGGAATGATCAGCCCAAGAGCTCGACACATACTTCATGTATGAGCGCCATGACCTGATGCTCCGGTCTTCCAAGAATTGAGCTTCTTCGTCTCGGCTTCTTGTATATAATAAGTCCATATCCTCCCACTACTAGGTCTTGACCTTGCCGAACATGCTTCATATACAGCCCAAAGACCTCGTTCCCCTATACAACATCGATCAAACTCAACCATCAGACGGAAGCTTCATCAGATCAGTTCCATATTCGCACTTCATTCGTCTCTACTGAAACTTCCGGTCATCCGAACAACCCCGCACTCCATCTCTCACAGCTCCCTCACCATGACACTCACTACCTTCAAAAGCAGCGTCCTCATTCTTACTACGTGCCTCCAGGCCGGCCTCAACCAACATTATCACCGCCAACCTCGCCTCGAAACTCGCCCCTCGCCATCTCTTAGCACGCCCTCGTTCAGTCCGCCACAGTTCCACCATGAAAGCCCTCGTCTACAACGGCAACAACTCCGTCTCCCTCCAAACCAAACCCCTCCCGTCCATCCTCCACCCCACCGACGCCGTCGTCAAGGTCACCAAAACCACAATCTGCGGCACCGACCTGCACATCCGCAAGGGCGACGTCGCCACGTGCTCGCCGGGCAGGACCCTCGGCCACGAGGGGCGTCGGCGTCGTCCACGCGACCGGCGGCTCCGTCTCGCGCCACAAACCGGGCGACAGGGTGCTCATCTCGGCCATCTCGAGCTGCGGCACGTGCGAGTACTGCCGGCGCGGGATGTGCAGCCGCTGCGCCACGGGCGGGTGGCTGCTCGGCAACGCCGTCGACGGGACGCAGGCCGAGTACGTGAGGATCCCGCACGCTGAGTCGAGCTTGCACCCCGTCCCGGAGGGGGCGGACGAGGGCGGCGCTGGTGATGCTCAGCGACGTCTTCCCGACCGGCTACGAGTGCGGCGTGCTCTGCGGAAAGGTGCAGCCCGGCGGTACGGTGGTCGTCGTCGGCGCCGGGCCTGTCGGGTTGGCGTCCATCGTCACGGCGCACATGTACTCGCCGTCCAGCATCATCGCCATCGACACCGATCCCTACAGACTCGAGGTCGCCAGGAAGCTTGGAGCCACCGACACCATCGACAGTTCCGGCGGAAGTGCCGTCGAGGACGTCAAGGCCCTGACGGACGGCAAGGGTTGCGACTCCGTCATCGAAGCCGTCGGGATCCCCGCGGCGTTTGACCTCTGCCAGGAGTTGCTGGCTCCTGGCGGCGTGCTGGCGAACGTGGGCGTCCACGGCACCTCGGTCGACTTGCAGTTGCAGAAACTGTGGGACAAGAACATTTGTGAGTTTACAAAGAAACATCAACCGGCTCCATTGCTAAGAGGGCATATAGCCATCACCACCAGGCTCGTTGACACAACCACCACGCCCATGCTTCTGAAGCTGGTCCAGTCGGGCAAGTTGCAGCCTTCGCAACTCATAACCCACCGTAAGACGATTGTGTAGACGTAGATATCGGACAGAAACTCGCTGACCAGGCTCTTAGACTTTAAGCTGGATGAAATGGAAAAGGCATACGAGACATTCGGCGCAGCTTCCAAGCATGGCGCACTCAAGGTCGTTATTGACGTTGACTAAGATACCATTCTGATTCCACTCGGAACATCCCTGATGGGCACATCACCATCCAAGTCAGCCGGATGTGGAAGCCTTCATCCCCCGTCACATCAAGTGGCCTGATAACTCATCGACCTCCCAGCACATCTTAATGTTTTTAGGGACGTTGTGGCAATACGTTTCAACAAAAACCGCATCAAATCTTGCAGTCAGACACATCCTTGATGCATAGAAAGCCTCGAAAAGAGACGATAGTCGCCCAGCACATCTGACGACCTGGTCAGAGCGATGATGGATTTCACAAGGACCCAGAAGTGTGAGATCAAGATCTGATTGATATTTTGTCGTTAACGAGAGTTCTCAAGAAAAGCACAACGAAATAGCTGGCCAGCTAGTAAAAGAGCGTATTTCCATCATCTTGAAAGCTTCACCTTCTTTCGGCTCACCGAGCTCCAGTTACGGGCACACCTTTTGTGCTATCCAACGAGGTCCCCTTCCCGCCTAATCCTCTTGAGAGCAGCCACAACTAGTCATCGATCATGAACATCCTACTTGTCCTGCAAGGAAGACGGGAAGGAGACCATGACCGTAGAATTGCCACACACTTCAGTAGCAGACGATCTCCTGGCTGAGGATATCATAAGTGCACTTGGCACCGTCCTTGGTGCACTATAACGAAGAAAGGGCTACATCAGCAAATGTACAACGTAGCTGGTCTGCTTCTGATCGACCCGTGAGAAGGAGACATACCGTCTTGTTGGGAAGTGAAGGGCACTTGACGGATTTCTTCTTCTTCGAGGCAGTGAAACTGCACTCGTTGGTCTTTCTGGTGCATTTCTAAACAGGGTTAGTCAAATCATCAGCACCAACTCTTGTTTCTGGGTTGGCGGAAGGGATGAAGAGCTGGCTTACTCCGGTATACGTAATCCCATCGCCTTCGAGGTCCGCGGGGCCCACGTCGTTGGAGTTGGGCTGCACGGGGCTGGCTATCGCGCCCATGGCGGCGAGGAGAAAGACGAAGTTGTTGAAAAACAGCATAGTGAAGGATAGGGGCTTGGACTGGCGCAAAGGCAGATGACAATTTGTGACAAGTGATGAGTCGAGTTTGGAGGATGTAGTGCTGTGGTTGGGAAGAGCTTAAAGGCCCAAGCTATGGGCTCCAGGAGGTTCCCTCTTATACGCAGACCATCGCAGGCATCTTGGTGTTAGAACCGATCGTAGCTATTGCTCGAGGGATAGAAGTAGGCTAACCATCTAGCGAGAGTTTGTCGAATGGTTCACGTTCTTCGAGCTACACAAGTCTTCAACGTTACATTCTAGGGTGTGACTAGTTTCAAGCCGGCTTCGGACGCGAGTTGAATAAAGAAAGCGTGTAGGAAATGATGCCTCTTTGGTTTCAGTCATGGTAAAGATGCGAGGCAAGATGGTACTTTACACTAATCATCGAAAAAGTACCCTGCCAACTGTTGTAGTTGCGGCGGCTACCCGGATGAAATCCCAGAAAACGTTCATCCCTTTCGCCTAATTGCGATACGTGGCATTGAAAGAAGGCTTACTTCATACTTGGGCACATGTGAGTGATGAGTTCGCGACCCCATGCATGCCCTCAGAGTCTTTCCATCAAGTCGGTGGAGTTGATCCGCTAAATAGTTCTACCAAGTGAACCTTGGAACCATTCTTTCAATATGCAGCGTTGAAAGGTTGATGAGTGATTGGCGCCGCTCTGTATGTGTTGAGGGCCAGAAGTTGAGAGCCGGAGAGAGGATCTCGGGATGACGGGCCAGCGGTATCTCATAACTCGGCTCAACTCAGCCTTTATATGAACAAGTGAGATGTTTCTTCCCACTCAACGACTCCTCTTTGTGTAGTACTGGGCACGTAAAAGGGAAATACGTTGTATTCAAAGTGTATCTCTGACGCGAGTACTTGATATATATCTATTCGTCGAATCGTCTGTTTTATAGACACTACTATTCACAAAAGTACGGCAAGGTATTCCTCATGACCTCTACGACGTGTGTACAGCCGGGGTAACCGTAGCATCTGCTTTTTTACCAGCATCGGGGTCTGCTTGAGACGTGTGCTCCAAGCTTCCATCGTCACTACCACTCTCAAGTTGCACCTGTTTTGCTGCCCTGTCGAGACGAGTCAGTATTGCCTGTTGCTTCCAGGGTCATGCGAGGAAAACTCACTCTTTTCGCTTAATGTACACGTTCAGAACGTGGGTTGCGACGATCAACGCCAAGGCACAGCCGAGACAGAACGAGAAGCCCTTGGGATACCGCGGCGACTCGACCGTAGGAAAGGTCAGCAGCGGCGTCCAGGCCGTAGACGACTGGGCGATGATGGTGATGATGACCAGCGTGAAGGACCGCTGCTCCGGGGAGTCCCGGAGGATGGTGTTGACCCAGCCGTGCAGCACGCTCGAGAGGGCGTTGGACCAGTACATGGTGGCGAAGGCGAACCACTTGGCCCCTTCGGGCGCGTCCCAGACGACGAGAATAACGAGGCCCGTGACGTTCCACAGCGAAGCAAAGGTAATCGCCCACGCCGGCCCGAGCACCAGGTCGGAAAGGAAGCACGCCACCAGGTTGTACAGGATGCCCAACGCGGGGGCGACGGTCCCGAGCTCGTTCACCTCGGCCGAGGTGTACCGGCCCAGGCTCTTGATCCACAGCAGGAAGCTGCCGGTGCTCTTGTGGATGCCCGCGTTCCAGAAGAGCACGTCGACGAGGACGACGGTCCAGAACTGCGGGCTGAGGAAGATGGATTTCACGTGGCCCGGCCTGAACTTGCCGCGGGTGACGTGCCCGCCGCGCTCGAGGCAGGCCTTTGCGACCTTGATGTCGTGCTCGTTGAGGATCCAGGTGTTGGGCTGCTCGACGGTGCCCGGCAGGAGGAAGTAGCCGAGGATGCCGACGGGGATGGTGATGACGGCGCAGATGATGTACATCCAGCGCCAGCCGGCCATGCCGTGCAAGCCCTCGAGGCGGCGGGTGGCGCCGGCGGCGATGAGGCCGGCCGTGAGGGTGCCGAGGTTGAGGCCGGTGTAGAATATGCCTCCGCGCCGGGCGATTTCGTGGCCGCGGTACCAGGAACCGAAGACGTAGTGCATGGCTGGGAAGAAGGCGGCCTGGTGGGGATGTTAGCTATGGGGAGATGGAAGCGAGGTGAGAGCAGGTTTTATGGTCCACCTCGAAGGAGCCGACCATGAAGCGGTAGGCTGCCATCTCGCCAAACGTCTTGCCGCGGTACTGGAGCAGGGTGAAGAGGCCCCAGAGAATGTACATGGCGGGAATGGTCCAGTACATGGGGACGTAGGTGAAGACGAACATGAAGGGCACCATGCCGACGACGGCGCCGACGGTGTACATGGTCTGGAGCTCGACGAGTTCGTTGCCCTTGAAGCCGAGCTCCTCCTTCATACCTCCGACGTAGGCGTTGTCTGCAAAGATCAGCGTCTGGAGTTTTGGCGCTCAGAGTCGAGAGTTCTGGCTCTAGAGTACCGACTCCAGAGTCCTGCCACGACTTGCTGGACTTACTGAGGTTGGCCTGGTCGAGATACTTGACCCAGTAACTCAGGACCGCGTAAGGAACGACAATCATGTCGAGCTTGATGATGAACTTGCGCTCCTCGGGGGTGTCATCGTCCGAGTACCACTGGATCTTCCACCACTTCTTTCTCGGGACGGTGTTTGCTTCCACCATGTTGGGCGGCTGCCGGCTGGTCTGCGCAAGACTCGATCGTCTCGTTGATTCGCAGCTTCCGAGGTGAGCGGTATGGAGATGTCGAGTTGCCGCGACCCAGCTGATAGTCCATCAAGCAAAACTCCCAGGACCCAGGAGCGGGAGCGGGCCAGACTCATTGATATCTGCTGCCCAAACCCACCCTGCACGTCGAGAAAGGCATCCCACATAAAATGATTGCGCCAGAGCACCTCCGGCTTGTGCCATGCAAACCATCCACCCGGGGACAGACAGCATTTGTGGACAGAGGCCCGCCGCCGGAAGTCGGAAACCGCCCGACGCGGCCGTTGATCAACTTCCACGGGGGCTCCTCGTGGCGAGCTTGGGTAACCAGTATGCAGGGCCCTTGCCGGGAGTTGTCCGACGCCAAAGATGAAGCGTCCAACATGGACGCGGCTTCGACCGTTCAAGAAGGGAGTGTGGGGCGTGTGGTTGGCCGAGATGGGGACTGACACGGCATGTTGGCAATGGCCCGCGTTCTGAGCTGAGCAAAAAACATGCTTAAATGCGGGAATAAAGTCTGGGACTGAGAATCAAAAGGGAAATCGGGTGGTGGTGGGCGGAGAAACCGATGCGTGTTCGTGGGTTATGACTGGGAGGTCGGCGATGACGTGCTTGATGCTGGTGATGGTGCCAGACGCGCAGATTGTCAGCGTACCAATGGAGCGAGTCCCGTTTCGGGCTGCCTTTTTCCTCGATTGCTGATATGCTTCGTCGCTCTTCAAAAGTCGGCATCTTGTGGTGAAGCGAGTAGGCTGGTCGAAGTTGGTAGAATACTTGGTCAGCGTTCAATGTTGACATGACACTCCGTACTTGTAAGTAACACGATGAACTTGACCGGAACAGGGGCATCGAGTATGAAGGTGAGGCTTCCGCAAAGGACGTGTTCACGAACACCTCTCTAGGTAGACAGCTTTTAAGCGTAGTTGGTGTGTCTGATTGGGAAGTCATAGTGTATAATATGTAAATTTATTTGTTTCTTATACTTGAACACACTTTAGAATAACAAAAGGCCAGTCATCACAAGTCCGAAGCCCAGACTTTCGGCAAACCACCTTGACCTTTGCCTCGACGAGGTGCACTGCGTCTCAAGGCCATGACTCGGCTTCCATTCCCGCCAGCTCTACAGCCAGGATAATTGCCAGAACAGTTGCGCTACTCAAGGAAAAGCTATATGGCGGAGGGACACAGATATGTGTCTTGCAACTACACCATGTATTTGGTAGACACATGGAACGCTGCGTCACGCGAGATGTCAGCTAGAATCAATGGACAGCAGTACCTGTTTTCACAGCATTCGGATTCAAGACGAGCCAAGTTGTCACAGACGTATGTGACCGAGTCCAGTTCCACGCCTGAATGGATGAACCTGCAGCCCACCTACGAGGTCCGGTCTGTGTTAGAGCTCATCAAGCATTCGGAAATCTTGCCAGATCCCTTTGCCCATCTGACCGGGTTCCTCATCCGAGCCGGAGACTGTTCGACTCTCAATGTCCGCTCAAGGCCACCCTGGCGGACGCAGCACAGCGCCGTCCCATGTCCATTCTGTTTCGGCCCATCCAACACAACCTCCCGAATCACAGTCGAGTTTCGGACACCGTCGTCCGTACCAGGGACCTCGTATTCCGGACGACTCCAGCCGTTCCCCCGCCGCCTCTGCTCCAAAAGATTGTGCCAACTAGATCAGTCAGTCCCGTCGTCGTCCCAAAGTCAAGGCAACACACGCAGCCCGCCTCGGCAGAGTTTCAAAGCGCGTCTCTACGCTGAATCCGCTGACACATGCACAACTCCTTCGGCGTAGTTGGGGGGGGGGGGGGTTTGGGGGGGGGGGGGGGTTTCCGGTGTAACTGAGTCGCTCACGACGAGCCGGGGCTCTTCAAAAAGAGAGTCTCACGCCAGCCCATGTGCGCGCGCGCGCAGAAGAAACAATGTTTTGCCAAAGACACCAAACTCTCCCAGTGCTACTAATGGACTTGATCAAAACGAACCCCCTCCTCGTCGCAGGCGTCGTCATCTGCCTTGCTTTCGCCAGAGTTTGTCCGCCCACCCTCTCTCTCTCTCTCATGGCAACTGACAGCTAACGAGACGGACGACAAGTATGTCCATGCCGGCTTGACGAACCCCCTCTCCAACATACCGGGACCGTGGTACACGCGCTTCACCACCCTCGTCTCGACCTACTACGTCATCACCGCCCACCACCCGGGCTGGGTGCACGACTTGCACGCAAAGTACGGCCCCGTGGTGCGCATCAGCCCTCGCGAGGTCGACGTCTCGCACCCGCCGACGTGCCGGCAGATCCACAGCGTCAAGGGCGGCTTCCTCAAGTCGCCCTTCTACTCGCTCCTCATCACCGACTCGTCGAGCGTCTTCAACGAGATCCGGCCCGAGGTCCATCGCAAGTACAAGCGGTTGCTGTCCAACCCCATGTCCGAAACCGGACTGAAGAGCTTCCTGCCGCGTATCGACGGCAAAGTCCGTCTCGCCATGGAGCAGATCCGCGGCGAGGACCAGACGCGAGGCGCGGCAGACATTGCCAAGTGGTTCATGTTCTTGTCCTTTGACGTCATCGGCGACCTGACCTTTGGAGAGGGCTTCGGCCAGCTCGAAAGCGGCGTGGTGAGTTTGCCTGTCTTTCTCTCCTCGTCTGGGCAAGCAAACTCGCACTCTACTGACGGCAAACGTGCAGAAAAACAGGTCCGTCAACGACTTTGTCAGCCTCGGTTTCGTCGGCGGCCTGCGCTCCATGTTCCCGACCATCGCGTGCTTCTCCCTCTACCTGCCGATACCCGTCTTCCGAGACGCCACAAAGATCCAGTACCGGACCTTTGACTACGCCCAGGGCGCGCTGGACCGCCACGCCAGACGCGTCGAGGACCTCGGTTCCGACCCGCGGCCGACCGTCTTCTCCAGGTTGTACGACACGGGCCAAGAGGGCGGCGGCTGGACGCCCGTCGAGATCCGAGACAACGCCCAGGTCTTCATCGTCGGCGGCAGCGACACCACGGCCAACTCCATCATCTACCTCATCTGGGCCGTGTGCAAGCTGCCCGGCGTCAAGCAGAAACTGCTGCGCGAACTGGAACCGCTCGCCGAGACCTTCGGCTACGAGGACCTCAGGGAGCTGCCGTACCTGAACTGCATCGTCAACGAAACGCTGCGGCTGTACACCGCCCTCCCCTGCGGGTTGCCGAGAATCGTGCCAGAGGGCGGCGCCCGGCTGCTGGCGGGGCACTTCGTGCCGGGAGGCTTCACCGTGACGACGCAGGCGTACAGTCTCCACCGCGACGAGCGCGCGTTCCCGGATCCGTACCGCTTCCACCCCGAGCGGTGGGAGCACGCGACCCAGGAGATGAGGGACTGCACGATGCCCTTTGGAGGCGGTTCGAGGAGTAAGTCGGCACGCAATCAAGAGAACTCCAAGAAAATCGTGTGTGTGTGTGTGTGTGCTGATATTGGTGGCAGCGTGTCTCGGTCGCCACCTGGCCAGGATCGAGCTCCGGCTCGTCACCGCTCGCTTCTTCCGCAGCTTTCCTGACGCCGAGGTATCTGTGCAGGAGGGCATGTGTGACAAGGACATGGAGCCTGCGTTGCATTTCCTCATGGTTCCCAGCGGCCACCGTTGTCTGATCAAGTTGAATGCCTGAGTAGTTGGGGAATTCTGCGTGTCAGGCGAAGGCCTCGTGGGACAGTCATCTGAAGATTGTCATAGATACTGTAGATGGATAAGCTGCGTGCTTTTCACTTGCATGTCTTGGTTGGGTTAAGGGGAATGCCGGTTCGAATGTTACAGTCATCGTCTATAACCACAACCTACACAAACGTCAGGTAGCTTGCCTTGCCTTGTACTTTGGATTGGCGTAAGAATGTCGCCTATACACTCAGATCGTCCCTCTCAACCTCGACATGGGAATGCTTAATAGTATTATTATATAAAGACTTCCTTCTTCTGTTGGACGCCAAGCTTCACTGAACCCTCACAATTTCAACCACCTCACTTCCTGTGTCTCTCCAAGACGGTCTGCGTAGGCGGCGCCTGCTTGTGATCCGCCTTGTCCTGCAAATCACCCAGCGCCTCCTCTAACCTCTCTGCAATCTCCTTGTCGACATTGACCCAAGACTCTGTTCCAGCATCCACCGTCAGCACTAGCAACTTCACTTCAACTCGGGCTTCAACTTACCAATCGTCTCCTTTTGGACCTCGGGCAACGCCTTGCTGACGTGCCCGGACAAGTTGTGGATAAACAGCTCGTCGTCTCCGCTCTCCTTGTAAATCTTCCAGAGCATCTTGGGCTGCTTCCAGTCTTCCTCCGTCACGTCCGACGGGTACGCCTGCACCTTGCCAACCCACTCGTCGTGCGCCACGTCCGGCGGACCGGCCTTGACCTGGCGGAACGAAGTGCGGACTATAAGCAGTCGTCAGTTTTACAAATTCCACAAACATGCGTCTTCAAACCTCGTCAGCCTGGGACCAGAACTCACCATAATCAGGATCCGACCCGTAGTTCCCGTCAAACCGCATCGGCCCATCCCTCTGGTACGGCGAATACGCGTTCGACGCCCTGTTGGGCGGCAACTGCTGATAGTTCGGCCCGACCCTGTACCGCGCCGCGTCCGGGTAGCTAAACATGCGCGCGTGCAGCATCGTGTCCGCCGAGGGCCCGATGCCGGGGATCAGCGTCGACGGCGAAAAGGCCGCCTGCTCGACGTCCTGGAAGTGGTTCTCCGGGTTCCTGTTCAGCCGCAACTTGCCCACCGGCACCAGCGGGTAGTCCTCGTGCGGCCAGACCTTTGTGATGTCGAAAATGTTCCAGCGGTACTGCTCCGCCTCCTTGGGGTCCATGACCTGCAGCATCATCGTCCAGCTCGGCTGCTCGCCGCGCTCGATGGCGTTGTACAAGTCCTTGATGTGGTGGTCCGGATCCTCGCCCGCGAGCCGCACCGCGTCCTCCTGCGACAGGTTCTCGATGCCGGCGTCGGGTTTGAAGTGCATCTTTACATACTTGAACGTGCCGTCCTCGGGCTTGCCAAACTTGAAGGTGTGGTTCCCGAAGCCGTTCACGTTCCGCAGCGAAGCCGGCACGCCGCGCGGCCCAAACAGCTGCATGAGGCAGTGCGCGCCCTCCTGGTTCTTGTTGTGGAAATCCCAAAACATGCTGCCGTCCGCGACGCCCGTTTGCGGGTGCCGCTTGTGCGACCGGTTCAGCGACGGGAACTTGACCGGGTCGCGGATGAAGAAGACGGGCAAGTCGTTGCCGACAAAGTCCCAGTTGCCCTCCTCCGTCTTGAACTTGAGGGCGAAGCCGCGGATGTCGCGGAGCGTATCGGCCGAGCCGCGCTCGCCCGCCACCGTCGACAGGCGCGCGAGGACCTCCGTCTTCTTGCCGACCTCCTTGAAGGGTGCGGCCGAGCACCACGAGGAGATGTCCTCGGTGCACTCGAACTCGCCCCATGCCCCCGCGGCTTTGGCGTGGACGACGCTGTTTGTTATTTGGTCAGCTATGTGTGCCAGGCTGCATCAAGATCGCGACGCGGACGAACCGTTCCGGGATGCGTTCTCTGGGAAAGTGTGCGAGGGTCTCGATGAGCTGTGTGTCTTGAAGCAGCGCGAGACCGCCGCCGCGAGGCTTTTCGCCGCGCAGAATCGTTGCGGCGCTCGGGTCTTGCACGGGCTGGCCCTCGGCGAGGGTGTAGACGGGTGCTTCTGTTGACTGCATCGTGTTAGTTGTGCTGTGATCTTGTCGCGTTCCTTTGAGATCTGCTCCTGGGGTTATGGCTTACGGGTGCCATTTTTTGTCGCTGTAACAGTCCAATTGTAATGCTCAGTCTTTCATTCGCTGATATTGAATAGCCAAGAATTCAGAGCTATTTGTATGTCGTGGTGGCATCTCTTGAAAATCACCATGAGGTCATCACGGCCCAGTTTTGCAGGGGTCCCGCCACGGAGAAAATTGTTTGAATGACTGAACCGGAACGTGTGCCGGGCGTCATCATCTAGATTTCGACGGTAAGCTATTCAATTCGGCGGGGATCGTTCTCGCTGGAAACTCGGTATCTCGAATCTATGACGTGCAAAACCTCGACGTAAACCGCTCTGAGCCGGATTCAAGTGCCGGCTGATGGCGAGAACAGGCCTGACGAGCCTCTTGATTACGATCTTCTCGACAGAGGTATTCTTAGCAGGCAATCCAAGCAGCGCGCATTCGGAATGCCGAGGTGGCCAGGGTGTAGATGAAGAACTGCGGGACCAGGCCAGGTTGTCGATGAGCTTGGAGTCTTGGAACCTGCAGTACCTCAAGACTGGTTAGCCATCACAATCAAACGCGATTCTTCAAGGAAAAGCTCGCGATCCTACAGTGCCATTATCAGAGACGCCAGCCTCCTCTGTATAGCGACTCGCTCAACTGCGGACCATCAAAGATTTCTCAGGCGACTTTATTCGAGCATCACAAGCTGGTTACCGGGTATTATCAAGCGCGTTCTTTGGACCTTCCGACTTCCCAATCTCTTAGAGCCCTCAAACATCCTCCGTGTGTTCACTCCTCTTCACCTTATCCACATCGTCATAAGCATCAACCTTGGCCGCAACCTCGGGCCTCGCGTCATGGGCATAGCCACTGCAAACATCATTAGCATGCCCTCATCAACATTGGTGCGTGCAAAAACAAACAAGATGCCGTCCATCTGGTCCATGGTCAGACCTTTAGTCTCTGGAAGAAAATAGAACGCCCACAGCGTGGCAACAATCATCCACGCCGCAAAGAAAAACCAGGTGCCGTAGCCGAAGGCGCTAAAGATGTAAGGAAGAGCCTTGGTGATGGCAAACTGGGTAGCCCTATGCGAGAGTAAGTACAAGATCCAATGTCACGCATTGAGGTAGGGCGTACCAAACGACCAGGGCGGCGTACGTCCCCGTAAAGTTGCGCACCGCGCCGGGGAAGAGCTCGCCGGCAAGAATCCAAGGAATGCCGTTGAGGCCGAAGCTCCAGCTAACACAAAAAAAACACGTCAGAACACACCATTTCCTAGCGCATGGCCGTGAGGTGCTCACCAGATAGAGTAAATCATAATCATGCCCGTAGCAGCCTTGCCACCAGCCGCCGTCGACGCAGAAAGCTCCTTGCCCGCGGCGATGATATCCGCAGGATGGCCAATCTTGACGTATGCGCCGACGACCCAAAGGCACAAAGAGCACACGAAGGAGGAGATGATGGCAGGCCATCTGCGTCCGAGGAGATCTATCAGAAAAATGAAGTAGATGATCGAAGCAACAGCCTTGACGAGGCCGTAGATGCCGGTGTACAGGGACACATCCGTGATGCCGATCGAGGCGAAGAGCTAGTGCCTGCATTAGTATCGAAGAATGGAGAACTTGGTATAGTTGCGTACCGTCGGAGAGTAGTAGTTGATTGCGGCGGCGCCGGATAGGTTGTTCAGGGTAAAGGCGCAGAGGACGAGCAGCATGCGGTTCCACATGCCCTTGCGGCACAGCACGTTGACGACGCCGCGGAAGTACGCCCACTGCCCGGAACCGTACTCGTTGGCAATGACGACCTCCTCGTCCATCTTCTTCTGGAGCATTTCGAGTTCCTCATGCATGTCTACCTCCTGTTATTCATGTCTTCTTGAGGTGACCCTGCAGTGGACTCTTACACTTGTGATCAATAGGGAGGTGTCGAATCGACTCAAGGACTTTGTGCGCTCGTTCCGTCTTGCCCCTGCGCAGCAGCCATAACGGGGACTCGTGGATGAAGAAGCAGCCGATGAACAGAATACCGGAGGGCACCAGCTGGAAGGCCATGGGAATGCGCCAGCTGATGGCTAGATTGGGATTAATATTCTGCGTGATGCCAAAGTTGATCCAGAAGCCGATGACGGAGCCGATTTGGTAGGCGACTTCGAACAGGCCGGTGAGGATGCCTCGGATCGATGGGATGGAGAGCTCGCCGATGTACGAGGGGACCGTGGCGGTGATGCCGCCGCATCCAACACCTGTCAGAGCGCGTCCGGCGTCTGGATCGAAACCGTCAGTATTGAAGGAGGAGTAACAGTCAACGGGGGCGTCCAACAGATGTATGACAGCTGGTTTGTGGCGGCCACCATGAGAATGGCACCGACGAGGAAGATGACAACGTTGGCTTGAAGAGTCCATTTTCGGCCGAGACGTTCGGTGACTGGAGGCGTGTTAATAGATACTTGTGTCATAGAGCCAGCGGACAATCCTACTAAAGAAGCAAAGCAACGCGCCACCTAATGCGCCCGCCTGGAAAGCGGACGTGATGTTGCTGGAGATGTTGTTGGAGTTCTCGGCGTTGATTCCAAAGTCCCTCTTGAAACTGTTGCGGGCAATCGTGGTGCCGATGAAGGCCGAGTCGTAACCGAAACTGCACAAGTTAGTTCCCAAGTAGCATCAGACAATCAGACAGACGACAATTGCAAGCTTACAGCAAAGATCCCGTCGCGATAATGGACGCCTCAAGGTAGAGACCCCAATTGTACACCTCTTTCGGCGTAGGCCGATCCTCGACGGCTTTGAAGCCACCCATGCTTGCCTTGCGTCTACTGTTCACAGTTGTGTCGGCACAAACTCGATGGTTGCGATAAGTGTCGAAAGGAAACACGACGGCCGCTGCGATGTCTCTTTATCGACACAACCTCCACGATTCATGATTTCACCGGGCGATTCGGCCGTCAAAGAGTATTTATCCTGCCAAATTCTTCCTCGAGCCCGTCGGGTGGCATCCCCACGGGGAACGCGGTGGAGAAAACATGGGGGGCTTTGGAGTTGTCTCCCGGTTCGCGACGGGGTGTGGGCGCCTTTGCCAGATTGACTCGGCGCCTTGGCCAAGTGACCGAGGCGAAAAAAGACCAGGGAGGCGGCTTCGGAAGTCGTCCGTTGACCATGTTTGAAGTGGATCTCGAAGTGCTTCTGACATGACAAGTTCTATCCGAAAGTACAGGTCGTTAGCTTTCACTCCGAGATAACACTAGAGTTTCTAGCAGAAGATACTCGGCACGAATATCGTTCAAATCTCAGGTGAACTCCCGATGTTCGATCTGTTCATGCCCGGCCGATCCCCTGGCGCATCCGACATGCGAGCCGAGAAGCGACCCGACGCGAACTGCGGTTGGAAGATCCACTGCGCACGTGGGGAAGGCGAGCTGCCTTGAATGACCCTGGGGCTCGTGACGACTGACCACAATACCGCAGGGATTCAGAAGAGACGACAGCGAGGAATAAGATGAACTCAAAGGTCGGAGTCAATAGGCAAGCTCAGTCTTCTTCCCTTGTGAGACTTGGATGCGCGCGTGGCTTATGGATCGTAGGAGATAAGAGAGAGAACTCAACTCGTGCAGAGAACATCTACCAATGGCGGCAATGAAATCCTGGAGGCAACTAGTCAATCTTCGTGTTCCGTGCCATCAGCGTGGCTGTTCATCCCGTCAGCTCGTCTTCCAAGTCCAGACTGTGAGACCTAGACACATCAATTGGCAAGACGGAATTTCCAGAAGGCTCGCGCCGAGATACACCCCACGTGCTAGACGCAGGGGATCGCCCTGAAAATCTGGGGGTGGTAAATCTCCAGCCCTGTGCGACTCCCATGTACGAGCAATTTGCCCGAGTCGGAAGGCCATGAAAGACAAGCGACCCAGGTGGCCATGCGGCACCCTCCAACAGCAGAAGCCTTCTCGTCTCGTGTTGAAGGTTTGATATTATGTTGCCGTATATCTTTCGTACGGTCGTCTATATGGGTATTATGTACAGCAAAGTGTTGAAATATGTATATGGAATTATAGCCCAAACACGGGCATTAAATGGCGTAACCGTCTGCGAGACGCGGACCTAGTCCCATATCCAGCTGACCAAGCGGATGGGACCGGTCTTCTTGACTTCAGGTTCTTCCGGATACGCATCGGCCTGCTCAAAGGCATCGTGCAGGGCGATGTTGCTCAGCGGGATGATTTTGGTCTTCTTGACGAGCTTGTAGATGAGATAAGCGCCAAGGACGAGGGGAATGTCACTGGTAACATGTTAGTCGGGCACATGGGAACGGTGAAAGGTAGAGGTGCTGACAGATAAGAAGACACAAAGCCGCTGGGGTCCCAGTTGCCCTTGGTGAAAACCTCGAAACCGCTGGTCAGGAGAATGACGATGCACAAGACCAGCGCAGCGGACGAGCTGAAGACTAAAGCTGCTGTTAGCAAACCAGTCCAGCCACGTTGACGTCGACAAACTTACCAGTCCACGAGTTGTGCCAGGGCAGCCTGGACGCATCAATGCCCTGCTTCTTCATCGCCGCCTTCAACCGCAGGTGGTTCAGCAGAATTGCCGACCACGACACGAGCACGCCGGCCGCCGTCAAGTCCACCAGCCACCAGAACACAGTCAGAGCGCCGTTGGACAAGCTCATGAAGCTCAGGAACATGAAGGCTGTGAAGAGCAGCACGCACATGTAGGGCGTACCCCAGGACGTCGTCCGCAGGAAGATCTTGGGGGCCTGGCCCTTGAGCGCGAGACCAAAGAGCACACGGGTGCCGGCGAGCAGACTCTGGTTGGAGGCGGACCAGGCCGAGGTGATGACGACGGCATTGACGACGCTGGGAATGGCGGGGATACCGGCGGCGGAGGCGGCGATGACGAAGGGGCTCTGGGCGGCGGTGCCGTAGGCGTCGTCGAGGCGGGGGTCGTTGCTGGCGACGAGCATGCCCACGACCAGGACGGCCAGCATGTAGAACAGCACAATACGTGCGAAGACGCGCTTACAGGCGCGAGGAATGGCGCGACGGGGGTTCTGGGTCTCGGCGGCGGCCATGGCCAGAGACTCGACTCCGGCAAAGGAAAAGACGGCGCTCGTCATGACACCCCAGTAGCCGAGGAACTTGCCCCAGTTACCGGTGGCGATGTGCTCGACGAATGGGCCAGGGTCTTGCCAGTAGCGGAAGCCAATGCGGGGAGTGCCAGGCACGCCGCCGAGGTCGATGACCAGACCGAGGATGATGAGGAAGATGACGAGCAGGATCTTGAGCAGGGCGAAGATGAACTCGACCTCACCAAACACGCGGACGAAGGCGATACCCACGACGAAGGTCAGGATGATGAAGATGACGATGAAGACGGAGGGGTTTAGGTCGGTCCAGAACTCGAAGAGCACGCAAATGGCGGTGATTTCGGAGGGAATGGACAGGATGTTGCCGTAGACGAGGTTCCAACCGATGGCGAAGCCCAGTGCAGGGTCGACGAGGAACTCGGCGTGGCGGACGAACGAGCCCGTCACCGGGAGAAGAGCCGAGACTTCTCCGAGGGCGAATTGCACGGCGCAGACGATCAGACCGACCGTGGCGTAGCCGAGAAGGGCACCGAGGGGACCACCGGTCTGGATAGCACCGCCGAGACCGAGGAAGAGACCTGTTCCGATGGCACCGGCGATACCCAGCATGGACAGGTGACGCTGCTCGAGGCCGCGCTTCAGGGCGCGATCCTCAGTGGAGGTGATGAGGTCGCCATTGTGGTCCTCGCGTGGCTCAAATGGGCCGCCGCGAGGGTTGGTCGTGGACGCGGCCTCGATGTCGTCCGAGGTGATCCAGGCATGGCGAGTGACATCGGTGATGCCTGGGGACTTGGCGCCCGGAAACGGGATGGTCTCGGTGCTGTTGCTCATCTTGGCGCCGACGGTGATGTGCGAGCCGCTTCACCGACGACGACGGCGGTGAGAGGCAAGGCGAGAGATGAAGTCGGATGAGGTGAGGGAAAAATTGCGATGCGCGATAAGAGGAGCAGGTCCTCTGACAACCTGCTGCACCTCAGGGGGTAGGCAACGGAGCCGAATCTGATAAGGAAAGGAACGTTATCCGTCGACCGGGACACCTCTTTGTCCTTTGTCCTTTCTGCAGGGTTCTTCTCGATGATCTCTGCGGGAACCAAAAAGCTTGAAGGGACCGAGCCACCTCGACTCGACGTCTAGAAAGATGGCTGTTTCTTCAGGCTGGTACGTAGCTCACTTGTCAAGTTGGGCTGGAGGAATTTCGACCAGGGTTCACCTCATTGAAACAAAACCGTGAACGGGGAAACTAGGAAACTCTGCACCGAATCCGGGACTCGTGCGGCTCTCTGGGCCAAGCTTCGTTCAGCTTTGTCCGGACGTGAAGTTCACGATGCGAAAAGAAGTATCCAAAAAGAAGAGGGAAACAGCACGGCAGGTAAGAGATTTTGGACGCCTTATCGCGACTTCTCCCTCTGTGGAAGGTGCGATTTCTCATTTGTCAATTTGATGATGCCATCGCGGTTAAGCGGGGCTGTTTCCACCTTTTCACCGCGGCGTCGTTGCCGTATTCGTCCGGTGGTGACAGTTGTGTTTGTACACCCACCGGTACGTATCTACGCCTCTCACCTCTGTACACCTCGTCCTCCGTTATCTCCAGACCGAGGCTCGCCGAATACCGTCGCGTGTAACGGCCTCCAAGGCAGTTTCGCTTCTCATGAATTCATTGCCGATTCATAACGACCATCTGGTCTGCCTCGACCATTCCTCATGGGAGGACAAGCAGATTAAGCCGCTATAGACCCCAGTAGCTATCCAGCTTGTAGAGGCTGCAAACATGCATGCAATCAAGTCACGCACCATTGAACTCAGTTGTGCCCATCTGACTCGTATCGGCCCTCCGTTGTCGTATTATTCGGTGGTTTCTGGAGCTCGAGCGAATCGCTTTTCATAATGTCGAACTGCCGCTGGCCTTGAAGGCTTTATGCTCCCAACTCTTCGCTGTATCCCAAGGGCCCCAAGGCTTACGGAGTGTCGTCGCCATCAACCACCTCACGCACCCCGCGCTCTTCCAACGCCTTCGCCATCACCGCCGCAAGGTGGCTCTGCCTGAGTCGCCTCGCCATCTGCATCGCCGACATGCACTCATACGAACTGGACTTTTTGAGCGGATCAGCCCCCCATACGAGCAGCAGTTTCACCACGTCGCGTCGTGCGTTCTCAACCGCCTCCATCAAGGGTGTCCAGCCGTCATAAGTTTCGGCGTCGACCTCGCTCCCAGCCTCGTACAGCATGCGGAGAACTTTGGCGCTCCCTCCGCGGGCCGCGCGATAAAATGGCGTCGACCCAGAGTCGCTGACCGCGTGAACGGATGCCCCATGCCGTAGCAACACCGCGACGGCCTCCTCGCATCCGTCCTCCGCAGCCCTGTGCAGCGGCGTGAGACCCTTTGACTCTTCCGCCTTGTCTATATCAGCTCCCATGGCGACGAGGCGCTCGATAAGGGTCGCGTTGTTTGCTCTAGCCGCGACGGTAAGACAGGTTTCTGTGTCGTCGGGGAGGAAGTCGTTAATGTTGGCAACCGAGGGAAGAAGCATGCCGACAACAACGTTGATGTCCTGCTCGATGGCGAACTTGAGAGGCGAAATTGAACTTGCGTACGATCCTAATGTCACGAAGAAATCTGTCAGTTGGTGGCGTGCATATACCGCAAAGAGACGAGTAAGTGCTCACCTTCCACATTGTTCCAGACCCAGTCACTGATCCAATGCACGCCTTTCAGCGCAAATAGCTGAGCAAATATTACTCTTCTTACAATCTTCCACAGGCGAAAGGTTCGCGGACTCGTCTTGGGATGCGTGAACCATGTCAGGTATGGCTTCACCGGGCCCAACTCCTCTTCCGTTGAAAGCCCGCTTAATCTCAGATGCGTCGCCCAGTGCATGGCGGCGTACTCGAGGAAGGTGTACCGGCTCATCAATGCCTTGAGATCTTTCAAAGACGATGGTGCCTCTTTTGCGAAGTCCGGGAAAGCAATGTACTGGAGACAAAGTCTTGTTGCAAAGGCATGCGCCTCGTTTTCTGTGACCAGAAACCTGGATACGGATGTGTGGCCAATGTCCGACCCGGTGAGGAAATGTCGTACCGTCTCGTGGTTCAGTCGCACCGACTGGACAGTAGCATCTTCATCCCTGGTATGAGTGGCATCGGTAGAACACTTGACCAGCTGACTGATAGGCGCAATCACGTCGTGGGGACGGCATATACCCCTAAACTCCAAGAAAGTATCGTCCTCTCTGACGGACACTACTTCTGCTAATTGGCTCAACGTGAGCGGCGTGACGCTGACGGTCAGCCACTGGAGCGTCAGCTTAATCTCGACCTCACGGTCTGGGTATTTCTTGAGCGCCGTCGACAGAATCTCTACGTATATATCAGTGAGATTGCTTGGCATGTTTTGAATCGCCTCGATGCGGTCTCGGTCACTTCGCTGTTGAATGATGTGATCAACCAGATACTTGGCGTGCAAGAGCCTGTCCCATTTCGTCAGCCAACTGTCTGCCAAAGTCGACGACAACGTCGAAACTCACGTCACTGCCGTTCGTATGATGTGAGACTGGATTTCCACGACGATGCCCCCATCCGAAATGCCGCTGTCAGAGCATAGACTTTCCTGAAGCTGCGCCGCAACGACCGTCTGCAGCTCCGCCTTCAACATTTCTCCGCAGTCGGAGTTCAAGTCGACAACCTGGCTCATAACTTTTCCGATCAGGTACGACCGAATTGATGCGTCTTCCCGGCTGGTAATGAGGAGCTTCTTTGCAGCGTGGCCTGGTCGACCTGAAGGCCCAAGGAGTTCTGACAGCATCCTCACAAAGATTTCCTTCTCCTTGATGTTGGCGCCACCCATCTCGTCGAGGCCATCGACAATGATAAACACACGCTGTAGCCCATGCAGGAAAGATTGCACCAGGGCTAAGTACTCGTCCAGACGCAAAGGATGCCCATTCTTTTTGCCGAATGACTTCGTTGCAAGTTCGAGACATTCAGATGAGGTAGCAGCCAACTGCGCCGCCAATGACATGAGGAAGAGCTTCGTGGTAGTTTCCTCCTGGTCTTTGAAGGAGCATATGAAAAACACCACTTTTTGGTTCGGCTCCTTGATTACGGCTTGCAAATGCTCAATCATCGTTGCACTGCAAGGATGATTAGCTCAGGAAGAAAGTAATCGATCTTTGGACCATTTCAGATACTCACCATAATAACGACTTGCCGGCCCCGGCTAGAAACCAGTCGTTAGTAACGGCGGCATCGCCAGACCGGCCCTTGGATGCTAGGACATAGATGATGGCATTCAAAGGAGAAGTGGATGCTCACGCAGTCCTGTAACCCAAAGGAGATCACTCTCCTCGCCATTAACCCAGCCACGGAATGCGCTAGACTCCAGGAACCAGGTTCCAGTTCCTGATTGGCGACGTGAGAGCAGGTCGTGAAGCGCGTCTTCCGCCTGCGGATGCTGCGTGGGATAGACCCACGCCAGGATTTCATGCCGCTTGTCTTCATTGGCGTTGGCCTCAACTCTATCAACGGCTCGCCTGTTTTACAAACCATTAGCGATGACCTGCTGTCGAGGTGGGACAACAACAGGGGACTTGGGCTTTTCTTCAGATTCGAGTTTTTGCAGACGAGATGTAAGCTGGCCCGGGCTTGCTGAGGAAATACAAAAGGTCACGACGGTAGGTGCAAAAGAAAGACTTACGCTTCGTTCACCTGCATGGCGATCATCATTATCTGCGTGCACCTCATGAGGTCTGCAATGGCCTTGTCAAGATCCTCTCGCTGGAAAGGCCATCTCAACGCCCGCAATCCCACCTTACTCATGACCTTACGGCCCGTCCGCGGCTGAAGGCCATCCTGAAGCCTCTCAAGCTGCACTAATGCTCCCTAGATCGCATCATCAAGACCCTTCGTGGCCTCGGCGCTGGGGCGCTGTAGATACCCCCGAACGGCTTCGGCTGCCGTTTTCAGGGCATCCGTCTCCCGTATAAGCCGTTGAATGTCGTCCGGCGCATTCTTGACATCCTTGGTATACTGCAGACATGAAGCTGCGACTTTGACAGAGAGTTCGACTATTGCGACGGCAGCCGATGCGATGCCTAGAGCCTCCGCCATCGTGATGATGAAGCGGGGTTGACTGCAAAGCATGTGCAGGCTGCAGCCACCATCGGCGACTGGGTGATTATGCAGGCCAGAGGCGCCAGACGAGCGCTTGCACTGTGTCCGTACAAGGCGTCCTGTCCAGTCGATTTAAAAGGCCGCAAGGACGAATGAGCCCATAGGCAGCAGCAAAAAGCAAAACGTTCCGAAACCGAGAATCGAACTCGGGGCTATGCCTATCCTCTCGTGACATGAGAGGGCATCATGTTGGCCACTACACCATATCGGATTCATTTGATCGTTCGGACCCCAGTTTGCAGCCTGATGGATGTGGGTGACGCTTAGTGGGTCAAGATTGTCCTGATGATAATCAGTGGAGTTGTACGGAGTAGTCTTGTCCACACAAGCCACCCATCCCCGCCAGCGGCCTGCACTGGCGAAGAGAGAGAGAGCTGAAGATCCTGGACAAAATGCTGGGAGGTGCCGCTTCCAAACACTGCACGCACAATTACCGGCAGCGCGCGAGGACGCGATCTGCAACCTCGACTACCTTGAAGTGCATTGATGGTGTACACGGGGGCGGACGATGGCCGATGACGAACGGTCGTCTTGAATGCTTTGAATTATGCTGTGTGGACAGCCCCACAGATGCCTCGAGGCCGTCTGTCGAAAGATGACACGAAAATTGTCCATATGCTAGCTGACATAAGGCCACGGAATAGCCGGCCCTCATCTTGCCTTCCCATGCACAACGATCCGTCCATGGCATTGCGCGGCTTGGCTGGCTTGCCGTGTGGGATGACGAGTCGAATGAGCGCCCTAGCCATACTCACAGGATGCCAACAGCAGAGTCCTGGACAAGTCCACGTGTGGACGACGCCTTAGAGTCTTACTTGCCTAGTCCCCAATCTTAATCCTCAATTGCGAAAGAGAATGATACCGAAAACGCAACGCCATGCTCGTTAAAAACATCGATCGAATCAAAGCTGTTAGACAGCCACCAAGTCGGTGGACATGTCCAGTGCGTGGGTCGCGAGGCAAAGCACGTCTGTATGGTGCAGAGCAGCAAGAGCAGCGGACCTTTGATGCGGCCCGAAGACAGTATTCGCAAAGCCCTCCTTACGAGAGTTGCTGCCATTCGCTATCGCCGGGGCGGCTCAAACGGATTCTCTTGCGGTTGTTGCTGTCCCGGCTCAAAGGGGTTCTCTTGTGGCTTGGTCTGGCCCGACGCCTGACGCTGCCAGGACTTGGGTGGCTTGCCCATGGTAGGGTGATCATCGACGTCGCCGTCAAGCTCGAAGTCGATGGCGGCATCCTCTTTGGAGTCGATGCGCTGCCTGCGCTTGTGGAGGAAGAAGAGCAGGATGCAGGTACCGCCAATAAGAACAGCGCTGCATCACGTCGCCAATTAGCCTTTCTGCAAGTTCAGACGAGGATGGGATGGACGGGAAGACGCAGTCGACGTCGCAACGTGCGGCTTGGGCGCCCGCAGGGAAGGGATTCAACGTACGCCGTGATGCCGACGGTGATGCCGACGATCTTGGTAGACTGGTAAGGCTTCTCGCAACGGGCGCTGGTGTCGCCATCTTCACAACTGCTGTCACGCGCTGCTAAGTGGCGTACTGCATGAGCCAGGGGGTTCATGAAGCTGTCGGCGCGTCTGGCCACGGTAGCTGTAAAGGAGGTCATGGTGTTCTTTTGGAGAGGGTTTCGTGTATCGAGATGTGATGTGGTGACGACTGTCTGTGATGGTTCGGTTTGCCGCCGGATCAACAGCTCAAAGCCCGAATGGTAATCTTGTCGCGTCGCGCAGGTCAAATGAGCGTGATTGCTTTCGGCCAACTCCCTTTTCTCTTCCGTGCCTCTTCGCCGTCCCTGTCTGCTTCTGGCGTCGCGATTCTGGTCTGTAACGTCCCTCTCGAATTCCTCGGATCGGCTGCGACGGAGGCGGCGGTGGCGAGCGTGTCTGGGTCTGGAACTGGGTCTCGGTCTGGGTGCAAAAGAGTGGATTCCCCCTGGATTCGGTTGCGGTGAAACAGATTTAGACCCCAGCTATCGCATTCTTCAAGTGCTAACGGTTCATGCAAGGAGTGACGATGAAGCGAAGAGAGGAGAAGGCAATGAGAAGGGCGAAAAGAGAATGCCAAGTGCCAAGCGGAGGATGGAAGGAGGGAAAAGAAGTGGGAAGGAGGGAATGACTGTGAAGGAGAATAGCAGCTGCCTCGGTAAGTTGAAGTTCGCAGGCAGGAGGCGTGGAGTAATTAGAGATTGGACGGCCCAAAATCCGTGAGGAATGAGCCCAATGGAATGGGGAGGGAAGGAGTTTGCGGCAGGTAGGAAGAACCTTGACTCCAGTGTCTGTATCCGTAGCGGTCTAGACTAAAAGGAGGGACCCCGACACAGCGAAAACACGGGGAAGAAAGCGGACACTGGGAAAGAAGGAACGACCAGTCCGAGTACCATATGATGGGAGAAGGTGCAAAGCAGGAGTGGTGAGAGAAGGAAGGCCTACAGCAGAAGGTGCAAGGCGCAAGGTGAGGCAATCGGTCAATTCAGGGGAGGGACCGTCGTCTCACGCTACCTTACTTGCCAGCTGAAGTCCCAGCTACTTGGCTGCAGGCAGCGTCAGCATACAGTAATAAGTAGCTCCTACCTATAATCTTCGAGGAGAGCCATCAATCAATCAATCAGGGTCCTGACAAGGCAGGTGCGCTACCAGGGTCCAAAGCTCAGGCGCAAACAGAAAGAAGGAGGTAGAGACACGGGAATGGTGGCTGTGTCTCACCGATGGAAACGAAGCTGCAATTGAACCTCGTGATTGGTTTACGAGCCAGCGCTCCTCACCTTTCCCCCTTTTGCTGAACGGAGACCGACCCAGGCAAACGAGCCAACACGAGCTGCAAGTCACCCGCAGTCACAGCAAAGTCAATTGCGCTCTGACGAGAGGATCCGGACGACGGCATGCTGCAACCACTGCATCCGACTGACCCGGGGAAAATACCACCTCACAACTAATATCCCATTAAATCTCCCTCCTCTACTACGCCAACACGAGGAGGAGCGGAGCAGCGCGTGGCCCTGTTGAAGATCAATTGCCGGACGACGACAGATCGAAAAAATACTGCGTAGGGAAACCGCATACATGGTAGAGAACTGCCATTCACCAGGCTTGCGGGGAAATGCTTGTCTCGTGTTTCACATTTCGAACCACAATCTGGCGCTGATGACACTCGCTGAGCCTCACTCGCGCGCGCGACGGGCCAGCTTGCCCCTTGAAGGCACCAATCAGGCTCACTGGCAGCTGTCGGTGGGTGTTCGTCCCTAGCAGAAAAATGCAGAAACTCTGATGGGCAACTATCGAACTCTACAGACGCCCTCAACAGCATTCAACACAACACAACAACACACAAATGCTTCTTTTGAGCCAGGTAATCTGTACAATTACGGGGCTTGGCCACCGCGATGTCGAATAATTGTACTCCCCACCGACCACTCTCGTGACATTCTTCCGTATTGCTTGTCCGGAGACGCGACCGAGGGAAGACATGCGCCTTCATTTCCCCCTGGCCAATCCACTTAATCTAGAACACCACGAGGTGAGGCAGAAAGCGCACTGACCAGACGACAACCCAGCCAGCAGGGAGAAAGGCTGAAAGGTTAATAATAGCAACGCCGTCTGGAGAATGCCCTCGCCTCGTGCCGCTTCTCCGTTCGCCCGCCAATCCTCCATTCCAGCCTGCCGACGTGCAGGCATCGCAGCACGGACTAATGTATGACAGCAGGCCGATGTGCCCTCTTGGGCTGCAGTCCATGATCGTCGCCGACGTGTGGAGCAGAACATCTTCAGCGTCACATTCCAGGCGATGGAGTGCATTTGCAGCTGGCCTGGACATCCGTGGAGCTGAGCCAGTCAAACCTCGACAGTGACTCGACCTAAACGGCACGCAGAAATTGTTGTGCCGCTCCAGACCCCACAGCGCACCGGACATCACACCGAAGCTGTGGGTCCTATGGGCTCGGCTTTATGGGCCGTGGATAGATCCCGGAGTAGGGCGGCCGCTTCGGCGATGGAGATTCCAGACCCACACGTCGGAGCGGAACCCGGGACTCTTCACACGGGAGCATATCTACAACTGCGTGTCGAGCTACGTCGCGCCCGGCCTCACATGATACGAGTGAATCGCCGTGATCCACGAGAATTTGCTTGGCCGGCTGTGCGGAAAGATAAACTCGACGCACTCAAACACACCGCGGCGTCCGAGCCGTCCCGGAGCGAGCGGCCGCCATCATCGGACGAGGCACCCGCCGTGACGCACCCCACGGACGGCGCAGCAGTCTTGTCGCGTTTCTAAACACGAGACGACAAGATCCCAGGGAAGAAAAGAACGTGGCATTCGCCTTTATCCTCCCAAGTAGGGTAATTCGAACGCCAGCCCCCGGGTCAACCCTCTGTTCGGTTGAGCAATGATGAGGCCAAGCCGTTTGCCACATTTGCGGCTAGTGCGTTCCTGTTTCCAATGTTGCAACGCTCCAAGTCGAGTTTCCCAAGCTCGAGTACGAACTCGTTGACAAAGATCACGGGATGCGCGCACCGCACCCGCACCACAAACGTCGAAGCGGAGTACAGGATTCTCGTCAAACTCTTACGTAGCTTGGCTCCAGTGATCCTCGACACGCAAACTGGAACCACCACTGCGCATGGCCACACGACGCCCGACGATCATCGCGCCCCTCTTCCAGCAGCTTCACCTCCCGCATGGTCGTCGTGGCCGTGTTGGCCCCCTTATTGTCCCTTTAGCACGTCTCCGCTGGCCCTCTGTTCTCCATGGAGATGCACCGAACGGTCGGGTCCCGTGACGGACGCCATGCCGGCGCTAGCGACGTTGCGGCTGCTCCTTGTTCTCCCCGCTGAAAGAAACTTCCCCGCGCGAACACAAGCAGAGGAGGTTCTCGAGGAAAGTAGCTGGGATCAAATAAACGTGGCGGGTTTGCGGGTAATGTGCAGCGTCATTAGGTAACGGGAAAGAACGTATGTGTTTGACTTAACGGTCTGTGGTTTCGACTTTTGTATGGTGGTGTTGAAGTTGAACTCGCGGCTCTTTTCACCTTTTCACTGCGTTTTTAACGCAACTCGAGGCCACCAACCTGTGCATCCGATAATCATTGGCGGGCGCGCGAGGCGCGGTGTGCATAGCATACCCTCAGCGAAAGCATCAACTTGGCAGAAAGCCAACAACGGACAGACGACACTCGAGAAGGCGGTCGAGGTTTCTCCCAAAACGCCCGGGTGGCGCAATTCAAGAACACAACATGGCGTTATTGTCCTATTCCGCTCTGCCTTTTCGTCCTTTTTTTTTCGTGGCGATGCGCTGCTGCCCATGGCATGTTGGTATACCTTGGCAGGGCCAACATGATCATGTCGACCGTCATGCTCACCTTTGGCTTTTTGCCAACCCCTCATTTTAATTTGGGCTCGAAATGAGGAACCTGGGGTAAGAATGGCGCGAGGTGCGCACATGACGCGATCAGGGTGTTGGCCCGCGGAGATGTAGAGACCTCGACGATCCATGTTGTTAGCGATCTAGGGGCTGTTGTGCAACAACAACTCCGGTGAGAGGGGGATCAAGGCAGGCTAGCAAGCTTCACGCTTTCAGCTGGTCGAGTGCCGCCTCGTTGCGGGGAGAAGAGAGCGCTAAAAGCTGGGGAAAGGATGAGGTTATTGTCCGCGTGAGGTTTCACGGAGTTCTCTGCATGTGGGACGTTGGATTGGACGACCTCGACAACATCAGGGAAGAGGTCCAGATGTCTTTTGGTCGTAGGGATACACACCAGACGTCACTGAGCGTGCGACATTGCGTGCAGCGACATGACGGCCGCAGAGCGTCATTGCAGGTAACTCTTGGTTCGCTTACCCTTGGCAATCATTCCTTACTCGCTGCTACAGAGCCCAGTCTGTGGACAACTCAAGTTGGACGAATGACGGACAGGCTGCGTCTGCAGAACACCAGCATCTCGAGATAAACCGCAAAGGGAGGTCCGAGAGCGCGCGCGCGAACATGTTGGCTTCAACAACAAGCTTCATGTGACTTTGGCCTCCTGCGAGCAAGGCAGGCGGGGGCGCGACGGAGCCTTCAAGGCGAGAATAACCTCGCCCGCCCTGCTCTGTCAAACAAGGTCTCTTGGGAGCGGGACAAGTCAGCTCATTTAAGATTTCCAAAGTTCGGATTGCGTGGTGCGGGTGTTTCACACAAAAGCTTCGGACGAGTTTTCCCACCCCGCGAACTGATTCAGGATGCATGTGCTCGTATTGGCCACGGGAGAAACGAAACGATGGATACTGGCTTTGTGGTTTCTTCGCCTGCGGCCGTTTTCACGGAAATGCCGTGAGCGCAGATCGCAGGGCGTGGGACGAGCTTCCGGAGCCTCGTCGGACACGAAATGCAGGAAAAATTCAACCAGATCAAGGCATCTTGGCAGAATGGGCGTCACTATCCAGGACAAGCGAGGAATTCTCCGCAAATTCACAATGTCCGAGGGGAAAGCGATGACTCTTTACTTCAGCCTCCTGACTCGGCTTCCCCCCGCGGGAACTGCGCCGGAGGGATGAGCTTCGGGATGGCAGCCGAAGGGAGAGTTGGCCAGGGCCGTTTCGGCGGTCAGGAGCAGAGGCCGACGGTGGCGGCCAGCACCGGACCGGCGGTGACGAGGACGCCCTACGCTTACACGCGCTAGGTAGGACATGGTAGGTAGACGATGCTGCTCATGGGTCGTAGGAGTGCAGTACGGCGACGGCAAGGTAGTATACCTCGAGGGGTTCCAGTTTACAAGTACAAGGGCTGCGAGGAAGCCAAGGCACATCGACTCCGTACTGCGGAGCGGCGCCGGAACATGCTCACGGAATGACACAAGACATCTGTCAAACCACGCACAAGTTTTTTTTTTTCAGGGTTTCGATGTTGACATCATGGGTCGTGGTCGGCTGTCATCCCGCACGATGGGCCAGCCAGCAGACGACGACGACGGCAGGGAAAAAGAAGTGGACAATGTTCACAGCTCACCTTGGTAGGAATACAAAAGTCGGAGTACCCATTGTAGCAGGGCTGCAGGAACTGTGGCTCGTTGCCCAGAATTAGAATAGCGCCGAGATCGGGGTCTGACTGTGACGGCCTGGATCGTGATGGAACGGTTGGATCTCGACTTATTGCTGCTTCGCTGGGAAGGTCCTTTTTTTTCTTTCTCATTCTGGTACGGTCCTTGGGTCGATGAGGTGCGATGGAGAGGGGCGACTTTCTCCAGTCTGCAGCCGTGGCAGTGACATGTGGATGTGCGTGGATGATGTTCGCCAGGGGTTCATGATGTGGTGATGTGATGGGAACAATACCACAATTCACAGTATTACCCACGGGGAACGCAAAATTTTCAGAGCCGTTTGCGCCCTGCCCTGCGGCTGCATACCGCCGCGGCCAAGACCCCTTTCGGAATTTCCCAGCAAGTAGTTGGTATGCGATGACTCCCCGACTCGAGAGGGAGCTCCACCGGTCGAGAAACGTCACGAACCGAACAAGCATAGCAGACTTTCCGCAGGAGGGGCCGACCCCCTGGTGGTGTTTGTGAGACCAGAGACAGGAACGGCCGCTATGAGAAAAATCCATGGAAAACTGCGTGCGCAGGTGACCTTGGCCCTACGTAAGAGAAACATGGTGACTGGTCAGATGGCCTTGGAAGTGGGGGGCGGGCCGTGATCCGGCTCCCTGTCTTCCCGCTGCCTCTGCCTCTTTTGGACGTGAATCTGTCGGTAACGCCATGCCGCNAAGGCATGCGTTAACGCCTGAGGCGCGTACGCCTCCATACGCAATTCGGCATACGTGTCCATACGCCCCATAGGCGTAGGGCATACGTGGCCGTATGCCCTCATCCCCCCTGGCGACACCCGTCGCCAGCCGTAGCCGAGTGCCATGGCAGTAGTAAGCAACTGCCACACCGTAGATCTAGAGCCTTACATGCCTACGCGTAGGCACGTAACATAACAATAACAACAACGAATACCAGACCCTTTATACCTATACGACGAGATCACGTATAGTATATATTACCCTCCGGATAAACTAATACTAATTAGTAGTTAATTTATCCATTACTACTATACTATAGATTAGTAAAATTTTCATATAAGAAGAAGTAATTATGAACCCTATTTGAGGTCTATATAAGGCGAGATTATAAGTATCAACTTAGACACTTTATAAAATATTACTTTTACCCTTATCCCTAGTAAAACGCTTTTAAGTTAATATACTAACTTTATTCTACGAAATACTAAAAACGTATACTATACTCTTCAATATATACTAGAGAGTATTCAGTAAATATAAACCCTTTAGGAACACTTAGGATTTATAGTATCCTTACTCTTTCTTCTCAAGAAACCTCTATAACCTCTTAAAAACCCTTAAGGAAGTTATTTTAAGATTTAAGTTAGGCCCTTACTATAACTAAAGATAAAGTACCCCTAGTAGTTGTTACGGGCTACGCCTAACTGGTTGACTCTAGCTTTGCCCGAGTCCCGACAACTATGCCT
>RYZW01000153.1:0-104515 GCA_004367215.1 Colletotrichum trifolii | reverse complement strand
ACTTTTAAGTAGACTTTTTATACTTTTCACGAGAACTTCTCTTTTACTCTTTAGTTCTAAATAAATAGTATTTATACTCCTTATAGCTAAATTATAGCTTAGGCCTAGCTTTTTATAAATATAAAGAATTTAGGTTAGGGGTAATTCTAAAACCTATTAATAAGATTCGCTTACTTAACTACTAGGAATTTTATTAGTTTCTAGTAGCTAGGACTAGTTATAGGGATTTTGCCTAATACTACTATAAGTATTATTATGAGGATACCTAATTATACTATTTATATAGTAGGGAGAAGACTTTTATATACTTATTTTATTATTATAAGGTTTAGTATTATTAGTTTTAGTTTAACTATTACTAGTTTACTAATTTATAATTTAGGGAAGATTAGTTAGAATTTATTATTTATTTATACTAGATTTAATTTTATAATAAGATATATTTTTATTATAGTTATAGACTTAATAGTAACCCTTAAGAGACTCTTATAGCTTTACTATAGTAGTTATTAATATATATTATATATCTTTTTTTAGCTATTATTTTACTAGGATAAATACCTAGTAGTTTACTAGGCTAGGGGGGTTTTGATCTAGTATGTCCTGGTTTTTACTACTAGATAAATTATTCTAGTTTATAGGAGCTATTTATTATTGGACTATTTTGTAGTAGCTAGTGTTCTGGTTTTATATATAATTTACTTGTTATTTATTTCTTTACTATTTATTACTTCTTTTATATCCTTAGAAGTAGTATTTGTTTTATGGGGATGTTGACTATTATTGCTATTAATATTTCTGCTTTTTTCTATGTATACTTTATTTCTATATATTTCTATTTTTATACTATATATAGAGGATATAATAATGCGGGCCTGAAGGCTTGTATATCTGGTTTCTTATTTATTTTATAGTTATGTTTAAACTGTGTTTATTAATTATATATATGCTTTCTATTATTATATATAGATGTGTATCTTTAGTAGATCGCTGGTGTGGATGCCTTATGTTTTATTAGAGGTCTGTTAAGCGGGCGTTAAACAATACAACAACAACAACAACTACTACTACTCGGAGGACTCCTGGACTACCTGTATGATATCTCGGTGAGCCCGTATTGAGCCAAGACTCTCGGGAACTGTTTTCCACTTCTGACTGATTCCGAAAGTCCATCGCGAGTCTTGTAATGCTATTCTCTCACTAAGAAAAACTCTTTGTGCTAGTAATCAGCACTCGCCAACGCTTCAAAGCTTTCCACTAGGCAAAAAGTGGAACTGGCGGCGCTCATCTCCCTTGATTGCTCCAAATGTTGGACTTTCGGTGTAACCGTGTGTGCTCCAATAGCAGACAAATCACTAATTAAGTCAAAGGTTGAGAGCCTCTACCGAGAGAATTGTATGACCAGGGGCAACGGGATCAGAAGTGTCCGTTTCAGTACCGTTTAGTCCCATTAGAGAAAGCCTTGCCAGATTACGGAGTACAGCTGATGAACTACTCCGTACCGCTAACGTCAATGTACTTTTCAAATGCTGCAAAGAGAAATGATCTGGCGCGTACATTTCCATAATTTCCTGGCAGTTCGACTTTCTCGTCTGAGACCAATAGCGCACGTTGCCAGAGATGAAGTAATAAACTAGCGTTGCAACTAAGCTCTATCGCTGTGCGTCAATGACAATAGACTTTTAGTAATAAGTGAAAGCTCAAAATTCTAGCAAGAAAAACGCCCGAAATCTCCGTTTCCATCATTTTTTCGTCATTTGGACCGGGGGGCCTGATGCTGAGCTTTGACGTACAGGCAGTGGGATAGGCACAGTGCCGTCGCACATGTCTCTCGCTTCGTTGATCCGCCCAACGAAGTGCAGAAAAGCTCCCTCGGCCATCTCCGCCTGTGATGAGCAGAGCGAAGGCAACAGCAAAACGGGAAATCGAGGCGACGGCGGTCCTCTAGGGACGCCTGCATGTGGCGTATTCTGCGTAAAGAAATCACGACCCAGTTGCGGATGAAATCGCAGAGCCAATATTGACAACCTGTGCTACCAAGCTCGAAAAGACACTTGCAATCCCATTCCTGCTTTCGAAAGTCGCCACAATGATGACCATATGCCTCAAAGATCTGATTCGTGTACGCTGGACGTCCAGTTTAAGTGGGAACTCCCTCCATCTTCTGTCCATCCTGAGAGCCAGGCTTTCAAAGACATGTAGTGCACGCAGAGCTACAACATTCGTAGAGCACATGTCCCACGGGTCAAGAACGTGCCACAGGTCAAAGATCACCAGATTTACATGCTGGGGTAGGTGCCGGTAGCTTGGCGGCTCCGGTGAGCCAAGTCTTGGGGTCTCTGCAAGGGTATCAACTAGGCCAAGAGGGTTTCTCCGAATCAAATAGGCCCTGGTAACTATAAGGTCCGACGATATCAAACAAAGTTGGACAGCGCTAGATAGAAGTTGTAAACTTACAGGAGCGTAAATCAGGTATAGAACCGGCGCATCGTGTGTGCAACGACCAGGGCATGTCAGGCCTGTCCACTATTGAGTGTGCAATAAAATGCCTAGCCCATGACGTTTGGGTTTCCGTCTCAAAGCATGCTTTCTTGGGCGGTCTGCAACTTTTCATAGATGCTTTACAAGCATCTTGGATTGCTATTTCTTCTGGGTTGATGAGCATGCGTAGAATAGAGACTTGATTCGCGTAATGACGTAGTGGTTGGTGACGAACGACCAGTACTGCAAACGCATGGCTGCTGCGGTGAACAGTCGAGGGCATCGCACTGCGTTTCTTTTCTTAGCCGTCTGGTTAGAACCTGATCTCAGCGTACGCGCTCTTCAAAGAGCCAAATAATGCCGCGAACCCGTGCGAATGTTGGAACTTGGCCAGAGGGAGTCTTCGAGCATTGTGCGCAGATGCCGCTCGCCATTAGATGTATTTATCGCCTTGCCAACATTGTGTTACTTGCGTAACAACTCACATGTAGAGGCAGGACTCGTCTGTCTGCGTCCATTGTTGGTTCGCTAAAGAAAGCCGCAACTGTAGCTGGATGCTTGGTGTTGACGTGAAAAGTACCACGACTCTGGAGGGCCTTTGATTTGATAACGCAATCGATTGGACGATAACGTTACTGCACCTGACTACTTACATCACCCCGTTAGTAGAGCACACCCTGTAGACTGATATATCTACATGAAACATAAACCTTACGTCACGTCCCTTATTATGCATGCAGCCGATTGTGCCCCTCGTTTCTGCCCCACCATCTTGCCAGGGGAGCTTGTCGCAGACGGTCACAATTGTTGACTCTGAGACGCGAGGCAGCAATCTGTTGCTGCACTTTTTCTGTCTCTCTTTCCTCCGCCATATCTGTTCTTTGACGCATTATTGCCACGCTCAAGATGCCCAGTACTGCTTGCCGTGACCGAAAGACCTCGCCGAAGCCATGCTAATCCGCGCCCGCAGCTCCGTATTCCACCGGCGACAAGACGTCTTTTGGCTGGGTCACCGCCCGCGATCGCTGGCCTGTGATTATCGTGAGTTCCCCCGCCATTGGTGGCAGTGGTGCGTTTGGCTGACATGTTGGAAAAGACCCAGGCCATTGACGACATATACCGCTCCGTTGCCGCGACGACCGACGCAGAAAAGGCGGACGAAGGCAAGAAAATTGTTGAGCGCATCGCGCGCCTCAAGTACGAGGTCCAGCACGATCGTGAGTTGACGTACGCACCCAGATATGGATCCCTCGCACGATCAGCTGCGGCGATGCTGACTCTCCCAGGCCGATTGAGGACGACGGTCACCCCGATGTGGCCATTTACAACGAAGATTTGAAGAAACTCGGCAACCCGACATGGCTCAACGTGCCCTGGCTGTACGCCGAGTGCTACCTCTTCAGGTCAGGAAGCCCCCAACCACGAGTCAAGTTGGAGTAGTGCTGACCTCCGCAACAGACGCATCAGCACCTACTTCGCTCAGTCCACCCACTGGAAGAGTTACGACATCTTCGCCCGCCAGAAGATCAGCACCTTCCGCTCCTCTCGCCCCGCCGTCGTCGAGCTCGCTTCCAAGTACAAGGAGTTGGTCGAGCAGATCCGAAATAACAAGGATGCCGCCAAGGATGAAGAGGCCGAGAAGATTCTCTTTACCGAGATGTGCGAGATTTGCCTCTGGGGCAACGCGACCGACCTCTCCCTGTTGACGAGCCTGACGTACGAGGACATCCAGAAGCTGCAGGGCTCCGAAGCTCGCAAGGCGTCCGAGAAGAACATCATCGCCAACGACCTCCCCGCCGTTTACGAGCTGCTGAAGAAGGCCAAGGCCGAGGGCAAGAAGGACCGTCGCATCGACATCGTGCTGGACAACGCCGGCTTCGAGCTCTACGTCGACCTCATTCTCGCAGGCTACCTCCTGTCGGCGGGGCTCGCGACAACAGTCGTCCTGCACCCCAAGTCGATTCCCTGGTTCGTCTCCGACGTTCTCCCGGGCGACTTTGCCCAGCTCCTCAGCGCCATCGCCCAGCCCAAACCCTTCTACGAGACGCCATCCGAGGACGAGCAGTTGCAGAACAAGACGCCGGAGCCCCTGTCGAGCACGGACGAGAGCAACCTGGCCTTCTTGTTCCAGGAGTGGAGCCAGTTTCACGCAGAGGGGCAGTTGATCTTGAGACCCAACCGGTACTGGACGCACCCCGGTCCCTTCTGGCAGTTGCCCGAGGAGGCCGAGGACCTGTACGAGGATCTCAAGCAGAGCGAGGTGGTCATCTTCAAGGGCGATCTCAACTACCGCAAGCTGACGGGTGATGTAAGTTACTCTTGGTACATGACTTGGACTTGAGCGGGTGCTAACACCACTGCAGTCCGACTGGGACGCCGCTACGCCCTTCACGGAGGCGCTCAAGAATCTCGGACCCGGCTCCGGGCTGAACATTCTCGCTCTCCGCACTTGCAAGGCCGACGTAGTCGTCGGACTCGAGGCTGGAGAGGACGAAAAGCTGCGCGCCCTCCCCGACGGTGGTGGCGACTCCGGCGCGCGCAAATGGGCATGGAGCGGCAAGTGGGCTGTCGTCTCCTTCTCAGGCGGCAAGTGAAGGCTGCTCTCGCTTTTTATTTCATTTCGTCCGCTTCATATTCCTAGAGCCATGACATATAGATCGTTAAAATCCCAGACGCAACAGACCTGCGCATGATGTCCCTGATTCGCCACTTCTCCCGCTTCCAAATCCAGGCTTCCCGTTGCACCTTGCCGATGACGAGTCTTTCACGTTCTCCTTCGATGGTTGTGGTTGTTGCTTCTTTCTTAGACCCAATCCTTGACGGAATCGTCATAAACGGGTATCCTTGGTAACGGCCGAAATCGTCGAGGCGGCGGCGCACGCTCACGAGCAAATGGCGGCCTTTGACCCTCCTTCCTCTTCTCGACAGACTTGTTCACGGGAGATGATTTCGCCGGCGGCGATGTCGGTACCAAGACCACCGCGTCCTCGGATGCCGGACTTCTAACGGGCGCTGTTCGAGGGGGGCGCTGGGCTGGAGCGGACGTCAGTCCACTTTTCTTCTCCCACCTTGAGGTCTATGAGCCTCACCGGGTTCGCATTCGGGGCAAATAATGTGTCCGCAGTCTTTGTGAACGCAGTATGGGTGGCGTTGATTTGGCTGGTTGCAGCAGCAGCACATCCACAACATTTTCGAACGAAAATAAGGGCACCTGAGGTCGCAAAAGCCGCGGGTCTGCAGGGCTACGTACTGCTCGTCGTCATTGCACGCCTCGATGCCGCCGGTGTCGAAGTTGAGCAGGGCCTTGTCGCATGGCGCGAATGTGTAAACGACATGATGGCATAACGTGCTCTTCTGGGACATGGTTTTGCACATTTTTGCATACGAAGAGCTGCGTATGGTGGATGATAAAGATATTCAGAAGGTGTGTGGCCCAGACGGAGATGGTGATGGCACGAGAGGATTTGTTCAGGCACATGTTGAGTCTGGATGCAAGATTTTGGTTTATTCAGGCTGCTGGGCGCCCACCGTGGTACGGTACTTGACAGCAACCTGGAGGGCCAAGTCTAAGATAAGGTAACGATGCGTGTCTTGAACGAAGAAAGAGCGAACGGCCCGACCTCACCTGGGGTCCTGCCTTCCAGGTTTCTCGCCCAGACCGACCCTCACCGGGGCCCACCGTGATATCTCACCGCTCACCTCTGGTGAGCTCACCTTCGTCCTTATTATACACCGAGTTTAGACATAGACAGCCCGGTATTTGTGCACCCGAGCCAACGTCGCGAACAAAGGAAACATTAAGTCTTGTAGATAATCACCAGCCCACAGCCCGACCTGTCATGCCATTCACTTTCTCCACCTCAAACGCAGAGACCGATACAGTCCGCGCCTCCATTCTTCGGGTCGCAGTCGTCCCGCGGGTCGTCGATGCACCACTTGCCGTCGGGACACGCCGCGCCGATGAACCCTCCGCACTGGATCGGCTCGATACAGATTCCCGGCGCGTCGCACGCCGTCCCGCAGCTCGGGCCCCAAGGGTCGTTGATGCAAATCTGCCCCGTGGTGCACGCTTTCGGCGTGGGCAGGACGAGACCGCCGCAGTAGTTGTACGAGTTGGTCTTGCTCGGTTTCGGGATGAGATGGATCGTTCTCGTGGTGGGGATCTTGGACGTCACGGTGACGGTCGTGAGCGCCGACGAGCTCGTGCTCTGGTCTGGGGAGCCGAGGACACTTGAAGAGGGTGAGGAAGCGGGCCGAGAGGTAGGGACGGGAACGAGAGTTGAGGGGGCTCCTGTTCCTAGAGGAACGGATGGGTACAGCGATGTTGCGGTGGTGAGGGATGCGCTGACGGCGATGAGGAAGATGTTGGGGCGCATCTTGACGTGTCTATGTGTGATTACTCTCTCCTGGCGAAGAAGAGAAAGAGTTGGACGTTTTGTTGAAGTTGAGTGATGGTGTTGATAAAGGAGGTGGTTCGACGGGGTCGAGGAATGTGCGCTGATGGGATGTCTTGGGTCCTCATATATCCCGGATTCCAGCCCACAACAGCAATACAACATCGGCAGAAAACCTGTACGAGATTCTCGTCAAGTCTACAAGCTCGAAGCCGAGTTGGGGTTCTGTCTCACCTGGGAGGAATCTTTCAGTTGCCAAATATGGAAGCAGAGCGGCACCCATCAGCCCAACGCCTCTCTGTGCCGCTGACCGCGTGGCCGCCGTTGCGAAGAGGTCAAAAGGAGGCTGACATACCCGTCTTGGGCAACGCTGCGTGGTGGACGGGAGATCGCAGCTTGTTGCGGGGTTGAGTGGGACGCATTCGGGGCCGTCACATCGTGTTACGACCGCAGCCTGGCAACGCCAAGGCAGCTTGACGGGAGAAGCAGAGGGTTGGTGTCACTTTGGTGCTGGATGTGAGATGGCATCTTCCGATTGTCAGAAGCAGTCGAATCCTTCCGAGGCGTCGCCAGCGGGGTCTCGTTGGGCTGTGTACGAGTATGTCGTCCTGCTGAGACCTGACAATACGCCTTTTTTCACCCTTCTTTGTCAAGTCTGCCGTCGTCTGTTGAGATTTCTGTCCGGGTGATCAACGTTTGCCACGACCTGCCAGGGACATTATGTTGTACGAGGTTCGACGTGTAGTTCCTACCAAAGTCTTTATTGAGTCAGCATGGTATGTCTGTCGCTTCGCACTGGATGAGCAAACTGGGTGTTTCCTGTCAGTTGTAAATATTCATGATTCGCTATGCTGATGAATGTCGATACGCATAATCACACTCCCTACCGCCCATCTACAGCTTCGGAGGAATCGCAATACCCAGCTCCTTGGCAATGATATCCGCCGCCTTCTCGCCAATAACCAAGGCCGTATTGTTCGTGTTGGCTCCTACGTTCTCCGGCGCGATGCCCAGGTCCACAATCTTCAGCCTCTCCACGCCGTACACGCTCAGCGAGGAGTCCACCACGCCCCTGTCGCCCCGCGGCGCCATCTTGGTCGTGCCGAGCGAGTGCCACGTCGTGTTGACATTCTCCCGCAGGAACCGCTCGATGGCCTTGTCGTCCTCGTCGGAGTACTCCAGGTTGCGCACCGTCTTGTGCGCGTCGGCCGCGACGTCGTCGACCAGCGCCGCCCGGGAGGTCGCCGCGAAGGCCGGGTGGCCGCCGGTAACCTCGCCGCGGTAGAGGGCGGTGCGGCGGGCCACCTCGCGCATGTGCTTGTACGCCCACACCTGCTTCTTGAGGTCGACGTCGCCCGGGTCCGAGAAGTAGCCCGTGTCGAAGTCGAGGGGGTCCGTGATGGAGGGGCCGGTGATGTGGATGCTGCCGCGGGAGTAAGGGTACGCCGTGTAGTTTGCGCCGGTCGTGTATTGGCCTGCCGGGATCGCCGAGTGGTCGCCCAGGAATCTGTACGCAGGTCAGCAACTTTGGGCTCGCTTTTCGTCCTTGTAGAGGGAGGGGGGGAAGTTCTCACCCGTGCAGGAATCCCGAGAGCATCAGTGGTCTGTTGGGATCGTTCTTGAAGTCCCTATCCCACGCTCGACGAAACTCGGGACCCAACATGTCGACCTCGTCTTCCGTCGGCCGGATCTTGCTGCAAATGTCAACGCCGTTCCAGCCGAGCATCTTGTGCTTCTGGGCTATCGCGTCCTGGTGGCTGATGCGACCGCTAAAGATGTCGTCCAGCGTCTCATCAGGTTTGAGGGCCGTCTTGAACGGGTACAAGATGAGGTGATGGTCTTGGTAGTCGTGTCCCACGCCGGGCAGGTCTGCCACAAGCGGCACGCCGACCTTTTCGAGAATATTCTTGTCGCCGAGACCGGATCGCTCGAGAACAGCTGGCGTTCCACAGGCACCGCACGAGACCACCACCAGTTTCCTCGCTTTGACCGTCTTGACGGGATGCCTTGTCGTGTTGAGGACGGCCTGGTAGTCCGGGTTCGGCGTGTACTCGACTCCTACCGCACGCTTGTGCTCGTCGAACAGCACGCGGACGACTTTGCTCTCGACAAGTACGAGCAGGTTGCTATGGTTCCCATCTTCGAGGAGGGGATGGAGGAAAGTGTGCGCCGCGTCTTGCCTCTTCCCTTCGGGCGAGACATAGCGCATCCATCGCTCGTACCCGTTGTTCTCGTCGAGGTTCTGCAGATCCCGGATCTCGGAGTAGCCTGTCTGCTCCGCGGCCGCGAGAATATCGTTTTCGGCGTCCGGGACGCGGAAGCCTCCGGATGAGATGTGGATCGGGCCGGACTTGCCGTGGTGAGATGCCTCGCCGTTGCCATGGTACGTCTCGAAGCGGTTGAGGTACGGTCGGAGGTCGTCGGACGACCAGCCCGGCGTCTTCCAGGAATCAAAGTCGGACTTTTGGGCGCGGGTGTAGCTGGACACGGTATGGTTCGTCAGTTTCGGAACCCCGAGTGCGATATGAGAGTCGGACTTTGGAGTCCAGCCCATGAACCCCAATCCAGATACACATGATAACGTCATCCGACAGTGCGGTAGACATGGGACGATGTGAGTTACAGGCGACAGGCCAACTCACAGCATAAAGTTGATGGAAGAACCGCCGCCGAGGATGCCCCCGGCTGGCACGATGGGACTCCGACCCGCCAATTGCTCCGATTTCCTGCCCTGGTAGAAGATTGCCGTCTTGCTGTCCGGGGCGAGATGGTCCAGGAAGAAGGCGGGGTGAACGACGCTGGGGACATTGCGGTTGTTGGTGCCGCCCTCGATGACGAGGATCGAGAGGTCTGGAGCGGTCGAGGCTAGTCGGCTAGCCAGGACACAGGCTGCGGTTCCTCCTGGTCATTGTCAGCTCATGTTCACGCCCCGAGAAAGCTGGAGAGGATCAGACCTCCTGCGATGATGACATCAACCTCGTCGATGTCCTCGGCCAGCTTGCTGTAGATGGGCATGATGGCAGTGGTTGACAGGAGAAGAGAGGTTCAGCCTACGAAACAAGGGTCGAGGAGATGATTGTGACATGCTCGCGCAACACGGGACTGCGAGTTATATACGCCACATGAGCCTGTGAGATGGAGACGACTGATTCCGCTCTGCTTCCGCGCGCTGATCTCGTGTCGCGTTGCAGTGCCTGCGCAGCCAAGCGTGGAGCTTCCTGTCGTTGCGATGCATGTCTTGGATGTGAATGGGCATGTCACGGAGCGGTTGGCCAATGGGGTCTGACTGATTCCTTGGCCGGACGAGCTAATTACGGCTGCATGTGGTTCTGTTGGGGGTTTTCAGCTTCGCCCTGTCCGCTCGTTGTGCTGTGTTCCCGGTCCTTGCAACACGATTAGTAGGCTTTACTTATCCGTACAGACATTGGACGTGTACCCTGGAGATGGAGCCACGGCCGACGGGAAACATGGGAATTTTCTGACTCGTCCTGGCAAGCCTGGGTCAACTTTCGCTGGGCTAGACATGTCGAGGCGCACTAACAGCAGGCCGGTTGACGATCGTGAGGAGGCCGTGTTGGGCCACGGGAGCGGGGGAAGACAAGGGTAGGGTCTACAAGTATGCGGAGGAGACGGGAGGAATGCCTATCCCGAGATGGACTGCCGTGAGTCAGCGAATGAGGGTCGCTGGAGTGATCGACGCCTTCCCTGTCCAGGGAGGTCGAAGAGATCGTGTTTGCGGGGTGACCAGGGGCTCGCCGAGTGTGTCTCGGTTCGTCTCATCGTGGGAAATGGTGCTATAAAGATCGTGTTGCTTCGTCAGGACACTCGGGTCTGTGATGGAAACTCCAACCCCCCTCGTATCCGGCCGTTCTTGTTTTCGTGCGAATGGCCTGGCAGCTTTTCGGACTTGGCCTGGCCACGTTCCGGTCTCTACCTAGCTTCAAGTACTACCTTGTTATCATTTAATTGTCTCCATCGTGAGTGAGAGGGTAAATCGTCCGCCTTTGCTAAACGCTAGGTGTGAGTGAGCCATGACAAGTAACAGCGTAACATGATGGCTCGTCAAGTCACGAATGCTCATCATGTTTGCCTAGCACCTCTTGAAAGCCTCTCTATCTGTACCGATTCACCCTGTGTTGAAATCAGTGACGTTACTATTGTCGTCTTTTCGGCGATAATCAACTACTACATCAATATGCCACATGGAATGTTGAACACTGGTTTAGACAACCCTCCAAGTTCAGCCATCGCCATTGTCCTCTTCAGAAAGTCAAAAAGGCACTCCACTGGTCCCAGTCCAGGTTTCCATCCGGTGCCAACCACACGCCGTCGAGCGCTTCTATCGTCTGCACCGCCTTTGCCTCTGCCTCGTCCCTCTTCTCCCACAGCGCTGCGATGAACCGAGGCGTCACGTCAGCTTCTTGATGGCCCTGCACTATAACAAGCTCTTTTCTCCTGTTTTCCCAAGCTTGCAGTGTCAACTGGCCCAAAGCCTCGATGAATCCGTCTTTCCCATCGGCAATGAGCTCGGGATGGTCGTTGTAGAATCTCTCAACCATCTTCCACGCCTGGCTCACTCGCTCTCCAGACGTTCGTTCCCGCAGGTCGCTGATGATGTAAATGTACGCGTCCAGCCGGATGTGGTTCATGGACATCATGTGCATGAAGAGGTGTAGTGCAAACTTGCTGTTCATGCCCTCTTCCATGAGCTCAGCCCATGTCACGGCCAGCTCAAAGAGCTGATCGCCGTCTTCCTGGCTCATGACACCGTCTCTCTCGCCGACACCCCACATCTTTGGATGCCACATCTTGAACCGCATCCGCGTCAGCATGAGTCTCGCCATGATCCAGGTCAGGTTGTGCAGGGGAATCCGTCTGTCCAGATGGCGGGAGTACTTGTCCTCAAAGAGCGCCCCGAGCTCGCCGAGTGCTTTGCTGTACGTCTCGATGGACAGCTTATCCCTACCTCGTCCTTTGGCAATGGCCTCGAACACCTGCGTGGCGGCCGGGGACGACCGCATCCAGTTGAAGACCTCGTACTTCATCATGACGCCCATCATCTCCGTCGGCCCGCTGTGTTCGACGGGCGCTTCCGTCATCTCGGGGTGCAGGTCGGCGTCGTTGACATTCAGCGGCATACGCACATCGCCAAACTCGGTCTTGGACGGCGTCGTTCTCGCCTCGGGCACGTTCAACATGCGGTTCCGCGCCTCGAGGCCGTTGAGCTGCCACCACAGACGGACGCGCATCTCCTGCTCGAGGAAGGGCAGGGTCGCATCGTGGCTGTTTCGGTGAAGCCCCATCTTCTTGCCCAGCTTGATGGCCGTCGTGGTGAGCGTGGTCGTCAGGTCGCACGTGGGGTTGGCGAAGAGGAATAGCACCAGTGCCGTCAGCACCTCAAAGTCCCGCGTTGTGAGGAACTCGGCCTCGACCAGCGCGCGGAACGTCGCCGTTCGGTAGCGGGTGAGGAGAGTCTCTCTGCTCTCGTTGAGCGTGCCGTGGCATTCTTCCGGAGACAGGGCCGTGACGGACTGGGTGTATACGGCGAACATGGTCGCTCGCAGAGATGATGACGCCGAGCCCACGTCCCAGCTCGCGTCCAAGATGCGCTGCTGCAGTGTCGGAACGTGGACGATTTTGAGCAGCGGCGCGACTTTCTCGATGAAGACTTGCCACAATCGGAAGATCTGCCGCGGTTCAGGGTGAAGACTGGTGAGGTCCGGCGACGAGCCAGAGAACATGACGTGAAGCGGTGGCATGGCATGAAGAAGAGGGTCGTTCTTGTGGCAGAGGCCTTGGATGGGAGGGTGCTTGAGCTGTCAAAGTGGCAGAGTCATTATCTTGCCAAGGAGACGATAGCTTCGAACTACTCACCTCAGGGCTGATGTCAAACCACAAAGGTCTAATTATGATTTTAGTCTGCGGAATAACACGGAGACGCGACCGTCTCACCTCCACGTCTGTGATCTTGTAGTGTTGTCTGGCAATGGCTGCTCAGAACTCGGCCCTGTCGCAGCAGTTGCAAAAGGCGCGAGGCCTGTCGAAACACTACCGTCAGGTTGTCCTTCCACCTTGTACTGAACCCATGTTTTGCTGTGAGGGCTTAAGTCGACGTTGTGTTTGCGCATCAAGTCCTCATAGATGGCTAGTCGAGCCTGTAAGTCTTCGTCGGCTGCCCTTTTCCTTGGTCGCCTATGTAGCGAAGGTGCTTCGTAAACACATTGAGCTTGGCCTTTTAGACAGTTTGAGCAAGGCTCGCCCTTGTCGCACTTGACCTTGCGATGGGCACATTTCGAGCATGCTGGCTTGTGAGGTGACGGCGATGGAGGCATAGAGTCCCTAACGAACTGGATACTTGGTGGCACTCGACGTTTTCGAACTTGGGCGAAGATGAGACGTGTAAGTGAAAGTCTCTGATGAAGAAGTCGAGCTCGAAATGATGTCGTTTAGACGACTGCTCATAAGAGAGGGTGACTATGAGAACATTCTGTCGGCAGAATCGGCCACAGCTGTGGATTGGTGCAATCCTTCGGCGCCCGAGAGTCAGCGCTACACCTCTTATAGGAAAAGGATGGACTCGAGGAATCACTGCCGGTGTTTGCTGCAATCCTAAAGTCCGCTATTACGCCGTGCCATCCCTTGGTGTTGACGAATGGCAAGCGACTCAGACCATCATCCACAGAATCGTGATATCGCTCCCGAGCCTAGCCTCATTAGTTCATTTCGGGCCCGAGTAGACTCGATGGCTGGCTCCTACCCAATCATGCAACAGAGCTCTGAGACTTCTTTACATGCTGTGATGGCTTCTGTAAGATGCCAATGGTTCTTGCTGTATATTCGATTTCAATAAATGGCCTCCTCCCCTCCCATTGTCAGCATGTCTGATAATCCGGTATCATCGGTTCTTCAAAGTTCATTCATAAGTACCTGCAACAGCCGCCTTTACTAGGCTCCTTCGTCAGCAACCATCAACATGGCAGTATACACCCAAGAGTCGAATCTCGCTCGTCAGGCGGCCGATAAAAGCTCTTCACGGCACTCCTTGTCGACGTCAACAGCCCCAGGAACAGAGCCCAAAGAGCTCTCATCAGCAGAAGCATCGCATGAGAATGACAACACGCAGTATCCCTCGGGCCTGAGACTGGCTCTAATACTCACCTCCAGCTTCATCAGCATGTTTCTCGTTGCCCTGGTACGTTAAGAAAGCTCCTCTCAACCATCCTTGGGTACTTACTACGTCCAGGACCGCCTGATTGTGACGACCGCCATCCCAGCCATTACAGACGAGTTTGGCTCTGTCGCTGATGTTGGCTGGTATGGTTCTTCCTACCTGCTGGTCACATGTGCCTTTCAACTACTCTTTGGAAACTCTACACCTTCTACAGCGTCAAGGGGACATTCTTGACTGCTATTTTCCTCTTCGAAACCGGGTCCGCCATTTGCGGTGCGGCCCCCAGCTCCATCGTCTTCATCGTCGGCCGCGCCATCTCAGGTTTAGGATCTGGAGGTATCATTGTAGGCGTTGTGAGTTACCTTGACACTGCGCTCATGATTACGTGCTGTGTTACTGACAACGCACTCCCCACCAGATCGTCACAATCGTGCACTCTGTGCCGCTCCACAAGCGTCCGTTGTACCAAGGCATGTTTGGAGCAGTCTTTGGTATTGCCTCCATCTTCGGACCTCTGGTGGGAGGCGCTTTCACGTCAAAGGTTACGTGGCGATGGTGCTTCTACATCAACCTTCCTTTTGGCGGTATAGCTGCCTGCGTCATCTTCTTCCTTTTGAAGATTGGAGACCAGGAGACAACAAAGTTGTCGTCCAAGGAAAAGCTGGCGCAGCTCGACTTTTACGGAACGGCTCTGCTTGTCCCTGGCACGGTCTGCTTACTTTTGGCTCTCCAATGGGGTGGTGTGACTTATTCCGTAAGTGTATCAATATCCTGAGTCTGTCTTGAGCTTTGCTGATATCATATTGCAGTGGAACGAGGGAAGAATCGTTGCTCTGCTTGTTCTGGCAGTAATTCTACTGGCCGGATTTGTCTTGGTTCAGATCTTTCTGCCCAGGACAGCCACCATCGCTCCGAGAATCTTCATGCAGAGCAGCATCGTGGCTGGAGTCTTTGCTACAACGTGTATCGGAGCGCAAAATGTGATCATCAGTACGTTGTGATAATGATCCACATCCACGCGACTATCAAGCATCTAACCAGTCACAGTCTACTACCTTCCCATCTGGTTCCAGGCCATCCAGGGTGTCTCCGCCGTCTCGTCCGGCATCCGCCTGCTCCCTCTGGTCCTTGCCATCGTCGTCGCCTCGATCTTCACCGGCGCCATGACCAGACGTTTCGGCTACTACACCCCGTTCATCATCTTTGGGGTGTGTTTGATGAGCATCGGCGCCGGTCTCCTGACAACTCTGCGGATCGACACACCGAGCCCCAAGTGGATCGGATATCAGATTCTGTACGGTTTCGGCATGGGCTGCTCGGCTCAAGTTCCCAACATGGCCGCTCAAACCGTCTTGCCAAAGAAAGATGTCCCCATCGGCACAACGCTAATGTTCTTCGCGCAGCTGCTCAGCGGTGCCATCTTCGTCGCCGTCGCGCAGAACATCTTTAGCAATCAGCTCCTGCGGCGACTCTCGTCCGTGCCGGGCTTCAGTCCTGGCATGATGGAGAGCAGCGGCGCCACCTCGCTGATCGACCTGCCTGCTGGTATCAAAACGACTGTTGTGATCGGATACAACGAGTCGCTGGTCTCTGTGTTCCGGCTAGGCCTGATACTGGCCACCCTTGCCATCATCGGAGCGCTTGGGTTGGAATGGCGAAGCGTGAAAGCAGCCAAGAAGGAATTCGAGGCAGAGACGGGCACGACCGAGAAGGTTTGAAGTTGAGCTAATGGGGCTTTGTGGTTGGAAATGGCATAATCTATGTATACGCAGGATTTCGCTGGCAATTTTGGATGCAATCGTAGCACACGAGGGACTAAGACTGATGATATCTTGAAAAATTCGGAGATAAACACGACATGGGCTGTCAATCTTTCTATTAGATAGGAAGAGGGTTGCTTGACAACTGTTGACAGGTATAACGTTCGAGACCACCTGGAGCATAGCAGCAGGGAGTGCACATCGAACTTGTTTAACGCGAACTGCCTCTGAGTCACATCCTTGGGACGTCCCCGTGGGTCAAGTGGTGACTTACAGCCTTGTCTACAATTAGCAATAGAGGCAGTGGAGGTTGCATTGATGGCGGTTGAGTGAAGCCACTTTCTTCAGAGGCCAATAGCTGCAACTGGACAGGTAGGTATCGAGCCACGTACTCAACTCTTATACTCTGTCGGTAGTTCAAGCTATCACGCCAACCTTCCAGCCACACCGTAGCGGTGAGGTATTTTAAAAATACAAGAGTCCGAGACCCAAACTCCCCAATGGCGTTGCTCCCCGAATCGTGTGCTCGGTGGTTCCAACCCAACCGTTTTGTCGGTTACATAGCCGAGACGGCTAGGCCACGAGGAGTCTTTCGCAAACTCCCCGAAAGTGATCGCCTGCAAGACGAGAGCTCGTACCCGAGACCGTATTCACCCTGTCCTTGTTTGCCTTTTGCTTTGGTGGCCTGGGCTCAGCGACGTCTGACAAACGTCAAATGTCGAATGACATGCCAGCAGATCAAGTCTCAAAATGCGATTGGTACTTCAAGAGAGTGGATTCGCGACAGCCCGGGGACATCTGGAGGCCCCGACTCCTGCCATGCCTTGTCAACACGAGGCTGCCACGATGCTCCATGTAAGACTGAGCGGCCGCTGTGGAGTCGCGGGAGAGCCATCGTATCCTTGTTGGAAAAGGGTAAAAGGAAGCCTACGTCAGTCGTACGAAAACAGGGTGAGGATCGAGGAGGGATGCTTGTCAGAAACGTCACAGCCCTGTGCCGGGACAGTAAGAATAAAGATAGCCTCTCGGAAACGACGATAGCGTCTTCGTGGCCTGCACCGTTGAAAGACAACAACACACAACAGCAAAAGAATTAGAGCAGCTTATGCGTGGAAGGTTCTGTCAAGGCATTTCTGTATTGGGAAGAAGGACGGTATAGCAAGATAACATATAGCACAGCGTCATTCCAAAGCATGATGGCGAGATGACTTGGCATTGGGTACAAGATCTGGGGTAAGGATGTGTGTGACGAGGGTTGGGGGGGGGGGGCCGCGGCATCACGAGACAAACACATGGTTTTGGCCTGGGGGTGACAGCTGCGCCTCTGCGCATGACGCTCCGAGGGCTTGGAGATGAAAGATCCTTGAGCATCAAGCACTGTAGGGCTACTCCGTAGAATAAGCCAAGAACTTGGTAGTCGGGATCGCTGCGGGAGTTGGGGGATGATCTACGAAACTGAACTTGGAGGTAAATCGCGTTAGATCGTCGCAAGAAACGTTTCATGACGGCACATCCGCCGGAATAATTTGAAGCAAATAATTAGTATGAGGGCCAGAAAGCTAATCATCGAATCAAAAAGCCAAATATTGAAAGTGATTATACGCTTACATTGGGCCCGGCTTAATTGAGCGCGTGTAGTAAAGTTCTCGTCCTGCTCTGCTGCATATTGGGCAAACTCAGATTCGCAGCCTCGGCCAAGCCTACGAAGTGGGTTTGAGAGCATGGGAAAAGGACACTTGGAGGAGTGTCTGGCTCAGGAACCCGGGTACTGGGTATGGAGGCATCTCGGTCTTGAGATCGCTGTGGGTAACAGCATTGTTGATTACTCATCTTAATCACCTCGTAGGTTGTGGTCTGGTCAGCGTGATACAGATCAAATAGTCTTAAGGCTGTACACGTCAGTATAGCAAGCTCTGTGGGAAAACATCACGAAGCGTCACCGCGATATACCGACGTAGTCTGGCTGGACCAGGAAGATGAAAGAACCCAATGATGGTTTGCGACAGGCTAAACTAGCTGCAAGGAGCATTCCGGTCTGTACTTTATTCTGCCTCCTCTGCTGCGTCTCCTGCAACATTCACCACATTCACCTTCGTTGCGGCACCACCCACTCCTCCAGCTTTCGGAACACCACCGGCTGCTGGTGCTTTCGGCGCTCCGCCGGCTCCTCCGAGACCACCCAGTGCTCCCAACCCGCCAAGACCTCCGAGACCACCGCCCGCGCCACCTCCAAGGCCACTCAAGAGAGCCATGATTCCATTCGCACCACCAGCGCCGCCAGCTCCAGCTCCAGCTCCAGCTCCAGCTCCGCCAAGCCCGCCCAGAAGGGAGGTGAGTCCGCCAAGACCGCCAGCACCGCCAGCACCACCAGCACCGCCGCCAAGACCGCCGAGAAGACCAAGCAGACCCTGAAGACCGCCAGCGGGAGCTGGGGCCTTAGCTGGGGCTTTAGGTGCAGCTGCGGGAGTCTTCGGAGCGGCGGCAGGGGGAGGTTTCGGGGCTGCTGCGGGAGGCTGCACGGCACCAGATGCGGCAGGCTTGTTGGGAGAAGGGGGAGAAGCAGGAGGAGCGGCCCCTGGCTTCGGGGGATTTGCTGGAAACATCGATCCCATGCGTTAGTATTCGATTTTTATTATTACAAACGAATGTACAAGTTCTTTCGGACGGGCGAGCGGACGCGAACGTGGGGGTAGAGGACCGAACCGGAGGAGGGGGAGAATGGCGCGCAACTGAAGGCGAGGGTGCATCTACGCACCCTGAGCAGGGCTGCCGGCGGCGGCACCTCCTCCAGGGGCGGGAGCTGGAGCGGGAGCGGGAGCAGCGCCGCCGGCAGCAGCACCGGCGTAAGCCTGAACACCTTTGTCGACGACGGCGGTAATCTGGTCGATGGCCTGTTGGGCGATGCCCTGGCCGATGGCGGGGATCTTGGTGACGATGGTCGCGCCGAATCCGGCAGTGGCTGTCTTCTGGTCGTTGAGCTGCTTGGCAACAATCGACGAAACGCTGACTCCTTGGATCTTGAGGGTGTCGAAGGTGGGCTTCTTGGCTATCAGGTCATCGATGGTGGTGGTGATGGTTGTCTGGAGATCGCCCGCAAGCTGCTGGAGTCCCAGAGCCTCCTGGAGCTGGAGGGGTTGAGCTGAATCGATGTCGGTCTTGGCTTTGTCAATGGTAGTCTGGAGTTCCGCAGCCGCATTGCCCAAGGCGACAGCGGTGGTCTCATCATTGGCAGCCTGTGTGAAGTGTCAGTTAGTAAAACTGATCCCGAAGACATCCTCGCGTGGCAACGTCCACCAGCGCAGGTCCCCCCCAGCACCATCCATATTCTCATCTCTTCCTCGAGTCTCTTCATCCCCAATGTTGGGATGTACCTACCTTTACGGCGGTGTCGAGCTTGGTCAGAGCTTGCTGTACAGATGTCGCGGCGGCTTGAATCTTGGCAATTTGACGTTTGTCGACGGCAGTCGGAATGGCGAAGGCCGAGCCGACGAGAGAGAAGAGGAAGAGCTTGGTCAGCTGCATCGTGATTCACTATCCAGAGTGATCCTGCTGTGTTGTGTATAGTAGGTAGTAGATCGATTAAGAGCGAAAGGAGAAGTAGTAGAAGAGAATGCTCCGGCCTGGGAGTATATATGCGAGAGCGTTGCAAACGTCTGTGTGGACAAAGTTTATGAGATGCAGAGCCTTTTTCCACTTTCCAAAGCAGGCGGGAACCCTTTGCATTGATATACGAACCGGATGGACGCCCACTGACCTCACATCCACACGGGCAACCTGATGTCGTGAGTTCGCCTCGGCAGCAAACCACCCCTCCCCCAAACGGCGATGTGCTGCTGGGTGGCAGGCGAGCAAGGATGAGTGAGCACAACACAGCCTCTCTAAACTCTGAGACGGACGAAGCCGTAAAGTGTGGATATTGTTTTTCCCTCATAATAGCGGCAGAAAACGAGCATCGCGCAGCCATCGGACGTCTCAAGTGGTTCGAGAGCCCTCCCCTGCTTAGCGACGGAGGGGTGATGCGAGAGCGCAAAAGGGCGTGCCATCGAGCTGACTGACAAGTCAAGTCAGCTCTGCCCTTGGCCATCGTCGTTGAGTTGAGGGGAGCATCACTAGCTTCAACGGCGACCCCTTACCAGCGTCTGAGAGATTCGAGAATTGTGCCATGTGGGATGGAGTGGTGTGTGCCAAACTTGCGTTGACGGGGGTGGGGGGCTCTCGTTTGGTTTGGGTTGCAGCTTCGGCCTGCCTAAGGATTCACAGGGCAACAACAAAATGCGTGCTCCTAAAGGCGCAGTTCAGATGAAACAAAACCTGGCCGTGGCGTCTCAGAAAGGTCGGCTCGACTCTAACGACTTCCTTCGACCCTCCACGATGCCACGACGAGGAGCTTCTCGCCTGAGCGTCAACGTTTATTACAGATGTCGTGAGACGCTACTGGCAGATTTGATAATTCTGCCCAGGTCTCCCCTGGATCTTCTTTGGTGGCACTGGCGAAGCGCCGCAAGGTTGAGGCTCTCATCACTTTTCCTGTTTCGGCTTCCCGCGCAACCACGAAGAAAGATGGCCGAGTCAGAAAGCCAACAAGACCTCAAGCGCGACGACATCTGTCATTCGCCGGATGTCTGACAAGGATTCGTAATCGACAGTGGCATATCCCTTGGCGACGGCTGCGTATACCGCTTGAGACTAGCCTTCTGCCCAGCCCTCCCATCCCCACCCCCTCCCTCCCCCTTACCTGGCATCTCTCACGTGGGTGGAGGAATTCCGTATGGGTTGCCTTAAGAGGCAATCGACGGAGAAAACTTTCGCATATATGGAGGGTGTCGGTAAATCTGGAATAGCGGCAAGATTGGTTCAAACCAAGTCGTCTTCTGGATCGGCGCATGGATTACTCGCTGGGCCCGGCTTTCACTCGTCTTGTCAACGGCTAGTGGCTCCTCCTCATGGCCGGCCGCGCTATCTCATGACGTACGCAAGATTCAACCTTGGCATTAATGTTTAGCTAGTGAGAAAATCTCCCGACGCATGGAGAGAGTAAAAAGAAAGGGTTCCGAGGCCTTAAGCTGCGTTTTAGTCTCGCGACGATAAACTTCACTAGACATGTAGTATGTTCTCGGCCATCAAGCGACTGGAACAAGACGATGATGTCGTCTTTCTGTCAGGACTGGGCCGATAGACGCGGCTGATCGGCTGGGAAACTCAGACAGATGACGCAGGGTCCTTCTTTTCATCTTCCAAACATCTTCGAACTCGGAACGCGATGGCCTGGGCAGACCAGATTGACAGAAATGCAGCTGTCACTGCCCAGGTGGGAACAGCGCCTGAATCAGCTTCATTCGGCAGGCCCTGTCGTCAAGTGGCCATGTTACATGACTTATTCTTCTCATGGTCTGTAATCCTTTGCTGGCCGTCGACTTTCCTCATGCGGCAACCCATGAGTCAACGCGATTTGATGCATGTTGACGTTGCAGAGATGGCATGACGGGACGGGACCACGGCCGTTCCGTTACCGCTCAACGGCTGCTGGGAATTGTTCGAGAAGGACGCCGATGTGTGTCTGACAGTTTTCTGGCAATAGTGCCAGTCTCAGGCCCCGTCTCCACTACTTGTTACGTCGCGGTGCAGCGTCCAGATAAAAGTTGCCGATGCGAGTGCGATCATTCGCTCTTTCGGGTTCCGGCGGCAAATGAGACATGGGACGAATGGCGGCACACGACAGCGTAGGAATACGCTCCGCGGGCTGCTGTGAATGCGATTCGCGCGTCAAGAAGGATGGAGCCGGCGTGGCTTGGGCGCGTGATCGACCGGCTGGGGATTTGGAAGAAGATCACCCCTTCAGCCCTCTCGGGTTCCGGCCGGGTCTCGTTGTTTGTCAAACCCTGATGAGGTTGACCACGTTGTCCCTGTCAAAAGCCCGAATATCTCGGCCCCGCTTCTCGGTCATCTGGGCGGAGTTACCGGTGAGATGTGGGTCTGGTCTCGGCCGTGATCGGGGCTCAGGATACAGGAATCAAAGGTCCAGTCGTCGCGAACAGGAATGGCCTCGGCAAATTGAATCGGCATATTGGGACGATAGGCTTCGGAGTGCGCTATGGGAAACCTAAAAAACACAGTCTTGAGAGGAGTCAAATAGGGATGATAAGCTTCATAATAACTCTGGCATCCAATCCTCTCGGATCACTCCTTGTGTGCCTCGAGAGCCGCCTATTTTTAAGCCAATCTGCTCGGTCTGGTTTCTTTGCAGCTTTACCTGTTCAACGTTAACCTGGTAAACGTATTCAATCTTCACGATGGTGACCGTTTCCGAAACCATCTCCGACCTGGCTACCCAGCTTTCTGGGCTTGCTAAATCATCCTCGTCCGATGCGGAAAAAAGATCTGCAGCTGCCGTCATTGCAAGACAGATCCTTCTGGCTTCGAAGGGCCCCTTTTCCGACTGGATGGTTCGGGCTTTCAACTCTGCAGAGGCTGCGTCTCTTAGACTTCTCCTTGATTGGGGTGCGTTCGAGGTGATTCCCATGGAGGGCACCATATCTTACACCGAGCTCGCAAAGAAGCTGGAGGCAGACTTCTCTCTCGTTCGTACGTTACAGCTTCAATCTTCCTCGTTATCGCTGCTGACTCTATTATAGGTCGTCTGTGCTGGGTGCTAGTATCCGGTGATATACTTCGTCAGCATGGCAACGATCAGGTTGCACACACCGATATTTCCAAGCAATATCTCCCCGAACATCCCAACGGGTTACTCTTGAAAATGATGCAGGTTGTTCTGTCATCACCTCTACCTCAGTCACTAATCACCAATGCAGATGGGATGAGCATCTTGTTCCGACAACCAGGATGCCAGATTATTTTGAGCAGTATGGTCGCCGCGAGCCGGCGGGCAGACTTCACACGCCACACGCATTCTCCCACGGGCAGCCAGACAAGGACATCTGGGAGATTCAGAAGCAGAACCCCGAACGCATGAAGCGATTTATGAAGGCCATGGAGGTGACCCAGAACTGGGCCCCTTTGGTCGGCATATACGATTTCAAGTGGATCGAACCTCGTCTGTCAGAGGACAAAAACCGAGTCGTCCTCGTTGACGTGGGCGGCGGCAAAGGACACGCCATCAAGGCAATCCTCGACGAAAACCCTTTCCTTCCGGCAGACCGCATGGTATTGGAAGACCGGGACGAGATTATTGCAGAGGTGGCCGCATTGAAAGAGCCAGAACTCAAGAGCGTGCGCCTTCAGGTGCATGACTTCCACCAGCCGCAGCCAGTCAAGAGTAAGTCGCATAATTCCAGAATACTTCTCGTCCCCTAGGCGAACATCAGCTGACGTATGCAGACGCCCTGTTCTACTGGATCCGCCGATGCCTCCACGACTACGGAGACGACGTCTGCGCGCAGATGCTGCGGCGACTCTCTGACGCGATGGCCCAAGACAGCAAGCTGCTCATCGTCGAGTACGTACTGCCCAATCCTCCGCCACCCATGGCCGCTATGACCGACTTTGGCATGATGAACATTGGCGGCAAAGAACGGACGACGGAGGATTGGGCGACGTTGGTGGCACGCTCGGGGCTGAGGATTGAGAAGATCCACGGCTTGAAGAAGAGGATGCAGGTGCTTGAATGCGTGAAAACAAGTGACGGGGCAAAGTGGCGGACGTCGTTGTAGGTGTATACAATTTTCACGCAAACGATCGTCCGGTGGTATCAGCAGACTGTGGTTTGTCGCGACGGTCATTGATACATTCACATGCCTCTTAGCCTACTTCAGCTCAGAAATGCATCAAATCATTATCGGGATCGGCTGCCGAGCACGAGACAGAGTGTTACGCACCTCATGTGCATGACAACGGCACAATTCCGAGAGTAGTTCCGCGCCCAAACGAACTTTTGAGCTAAGAGAACTTGGCGAGACTTTCCGCTGGGGATGACATCTCACCAGTAACAACCGTTTGTCAGGGCTGGAGTGAAACAACTTTAGACAGCTGACAAAAAGCATACGCACTGACGTGAAGGACGAAACCGAAGACAAAGTCTCCAGCCCTACACGATGTTTTAGCTTCCTCAGTATCATGAATTCAGAAGGATTGGACGATCCTGTCACAAATGCCGGGCTTGGAGATCCAGAGGGAGAACTTTCAGAAAAGAAAAACAGGGAAGAAAGTGGCACTGAGAACTAAACTTGCATGTGTCATGTTGTTAGACTTTATCAAAATGAGATGTTCCACCAACGTCAAGGACGGACATTGCCGTTGCCTAACCGTTCCATTGGGTGATTCTTATCGTCCAGTCTCTTGAAGGTGGAATCGTTCTTTCATGGAATGTCGCAGGGTGACGAACTCGTGGATGCATGAGCCTGACGACAGCTTTCGAATCTCTGCTTTGCCCACGCCGCCGTTCGAATGCGGCTTTCAGATGCCTGTAACAGGTGATTAAGCTTTATGTCCAGCATAGCGTCTGACACACTCTGCTCTTTCTGGTTAAGAAAGCCCTGCACGTCATTGTTGAAGGCTGCCATGTATTAGCTGGATTGATTGACTGTAACATAAAATCACTCGTGGAGTTGATAGCTATGGGGGTTATATGGGCTTTTTCGTACAATTGAAAGCGTAAACCTGGAATTCGGTAGAATACTCAACAGTACCTTACCGTAGAGCAACTCTCAGTATAATGATAGGATGACAGAGCAGCACGGTCATTGACAAGCTGAAAGTGAACAACGTGGCACAGCGAGTTGTTCACACCACATCATAACGGTGAGACGTCTAGGTCAAGTGTCAAGATTGTGGCTCTAGTGGCACTAATACGTAGAGTACCTGGAAAAGCCAAGTCCATATTTGCTTCTTTGGCCCTTGGATACCAGATCAGCAAGTTTCAAGGCTCAAGGCCATGGATCGGGAAATTTTGCAACGCAAAACGTTTTTTCTGATATCACAGCAGTCGATTGTAATATCAAAACCCTCCATCGTAACCCGATGGAAGACTTACAAAGCCTACGGCGCAAGTGATGGCGTCAAAACGTAATCGTGTTCCATCCGGTTGATGTCTTCATACTGGTTTGTAAATCCAGCACGAATGGCGTTTTCAGCGGTTCAGGTATGTAGGTAAGCTATCAATCTTCACTGAAAGTCGATATTATGAGTTAATGTATCGGGGATTCTACATCTGGAACAAATAGAAAGGGTCGGGACGAGACTCTGGAGATGTGTGGCTTTCCCGAGAGTTTTGCATCGATTCTCCCTGTGCATTCCATTAAACCGTGTTTTTTTGGAGTTGTGCGGAGTTGGGCCCTCCTGAATTGTCTTGAAGGCAATTCTTCTAAAACTCGCCTCTCCAAGTTTGTCTTTCTCATTAATCGTAAACATTACAATAAGAATCACGTTTCTGTTTGTATCTTCAACTTTTCTTTTTCTTTTCTGTTCGCCTTACCCGACATCTTTCTGGTTCAGATGGTGTTTTAGACTCAATGTCCTGTGCCGTCTGCGCTGTGAAGTATATCGTGAGTAAGCAAAGCATCATCCTATTCAGCTGTACGATCAACGTAGTCAAGTTTTGACAAAACTGGTGATGTGTCTGGCCTTCTACTGGCAAGACCATAACTGCATGTCAATAGAGCGTTGACTATGCCTAATTCAGAAGGTTCTAACTTTATTAGGGACGCCATGGGCTCTTTTAGCCCTACTAATAGAAACAAGCTTGTTCTTTAAGGGCGACCCTCAGTCACTACATGCCAAGGTGCGGCGGCAGGCTCGATGGTACAATATAGAAGCCGCTTGTATAACTTCAGGCTTATATTAGAAGTTACTAGGTAAATACCTGGCTTGGTCTACAAGGGAGCCTGGTTAGGTAGTGGAAGATATTGTGACGAGAGTTGGCGTTGAGGTTATTTCTAACTCCTTGTGGAGCTACCTCTATTGGAGCTTCCTGTATAGGTCCTTCGACGGCGAATCTCAAACACATACGACCATACCCACTGGAGAACTCGGGATCCCGTCCGCTCTCCCATAGATAAGCCAGTGAGGGCCGGATTAGTAGTTGGGTCGGTGACGACCAGCGAATACCTGGTGTTGTATGTTTTTGTGTCCGCTCTCCCATAGATAAGCCAGTGAGGGCCGGATTAGTAGTTGGGTCGGTGACGACCAGCGAATACCTGGTGTTGTATGTTTTTTGGCCGTTTTCAATCGTTGTCTTGCTTTGGCATTTCACTCATAGTTGCATGGGTTCACAGTTATATATACTTCTTACCCTGTAAATCTTCTTTGCACACTCGGTAGATCAGCCTGTTCTTCTATAGTAACTACTTCCTAATAGTCCTACAGCTTGTCTTCCAACTTCAGCTACTAGTGAAAGCACGAGCATTGCTGCCTATTTTGATAGACTAGGACTGATCCGAGTGGTGAGGCACGTCGCGGGCTTTTGCCCATATACTCGTTTCAACTTCCGGTAGTCGTATGAGTTGAAGTGTGTAATACCATATGGTAGGTCTCATAGCATGCGGTCACCATGTACTCCAGAAGTCTCCCCTCATATCCTCCTGTTCGGGTCCTAAATCTTGAGTTCGGGTTCTCGAACCTATTGATCGAAGTGAATAGCAACCAAATTCCCGCCAAAGGTAGCCCCGTCAGCGGCGACTCGCATTTTTCTCGGTGCTTCGATGAGCCAGTCTATGAGCGCTCAGCGCCTTGCGACGAGTTACGACCTTCAGGAGGTGTGATGAGAAAGAATTCATTTCGGACCAACGTCAGCGCCATTTCTATCGTCCGCAGTCAAAATGGGTTCCACCTCGACCATCTCGGTCTTCCCCAACGCCAAGTCCTGACTTTGTCGTAATCGTATGACGAATTCATGCATATTCAAGACGTTTGGTTGAAAACTTTCTCTGCGCTGTTCCGATTGGTTTCTTATGTGCCATCCGTACTCCGACTGCTCCAAGCGCTGCACGTTTGGAAGACGCGGGCTCAAAGCTCCCGTTGAACAAATATTTGGAATGACAAGGAGCGATGAGATGATCGACGGATTGGGGATTGTGGCTATTTATAAGACATCACATCTACAACTTGAGATCACACATCCCATCTGGCAAGGTTTTGCCGTATTTGAAATACCTTGCCACGCATGGCAGGCAGCATACGGGAAGTTGATGGCGCGAGTGAGATCGTTCTACCACTACGAGCATATTCCGTGTCTTTCCGTTCTCATGCTGAGTCGTCTGGCTGTTGGGGTGAGTTTGAGTGACGGGTGTGTTCTTGATGGCTTAAATAGACCCATCATTGCTGCATGCGACTGTCAACTGCAATGGAAATAGTCGAGATTTCTTTCTTCCAAATATGGGGCCGCCATCCAATCCGCGAGTCTACGTCCACGACTGCAGAATGAGGATGTTTTTGAGGCACGTGATGGCGACTCATGAGGACTGTAATTGGACGTAGTCGCAGTATTGTGTAATGGTAAGCACTCGATGGTCTTGGTTGTATTTCTTTTTTGAGGGCTTTCCCGATCATAGTATGTACCGTCAATGCAATAGGTAGTTGACGGTGGCGAGAACTTGAACCTAAGGTACTCGAACATGGACAATCAGAACGGCTAAGAATGCCATGCCTCCGCTTTCAGGTTTTATAGGATGCTTATCAGGAGACCTACAGGTCTCATGCAGCCTCATCAGCACGATGGACTTCAACTCGACGCACGGCGGCAAGTTTACCACGATATGTCTTGGGCATCATCGCACTGATGCCTCGCAGCCAATCTGCAACTGCCTAGCATGAATCAGATCTACTATTACTCACTATATTTCACTCACAACATGATTTGTTATGGGCTTTATTTGAGTAGTTTCCCAGTACGTTTCTGCATACGTTTGCATTGCGTTCTGCTCTCTTCCAATGAGCTATCTTCAAAAAAAGAAATTTCCGTCAATCTGCTCGCTGGCGATATTACTAGCGCACCATCTATTCAGTCCTTAGATTTTGGCATCGGCTTCGAGACCTGATCATGCCCAGTCACCCCGCGATGTCGCAGTTGTAGCGAAGCATCTCTGATAGAAATAAGCTACTTGGCCGACTTCGGGCTGAACCGCTCCTGCTCCTCATCTGGCCCGAATCCCCTGTCACGATATTGACGTAATTTGGGCACGAAATTGTCAATCTGGTTGTTCTCTCCTTCTTGCATCAATCTATCGACGGGTTCGAAGCGATATCGCGGGGTTTGTGGTGCACCGCAATGACGCCATCTGCGAATCGATAGCGTGACGTTCCACCCGAATGGTGACAGCTCAAGGACAATGGTCTCAATACGGAAAGACTCAGGGGAAGCCCCTCGTCCCCAGACCATCACGAAATTCTCGGGTCGTACAGAATTGCGAGATCTACGTAAGATCTGGGGCGTTCCTGATTGTCACCGCCAGTTGAGATAGACGTGCATACGTTTTGCTGTGAGGCTTACCAAGCACGCAATTCATTCAGCTCCATGACAAATCCTCCAAAACACATAATGACATCCACCTCGGTATGGTATAAGATGGCGGGAAGTGCTCTGCTTTCGGTATTGTCTCGGACTCCAGCACACAGCTTCAGTCAAACTTACTCCTCTCTATACCACAATCTTCTCATCGTCCGCGTACTCATCTCTCCACCGCACGCTTTTTCACTTCAACAACCGCAATCATGTCTGTCACTGTCTACGACGCCGTCGTTCCCACCTTCATCAAGGGTCTCAAGACATTCGGCCATATCCTTACCAAGGCCGAGGAGCACGCCAAGGCCAACGGCGTCGATGTCAACACCTACCCCGAGGCTCGCCTCATCGAGGACCAACTCCCCCTCACCTTCCAGGTGCAGAATGCCACCAAGACCGTCAGGACCAACATTGCTCGCCTGACCGGCACCGAGCCTGAGCTCCTTGAGAATAAGGAGAAGACGGTCGAGGATCTTCACAAGCGTATTCAGGACACGCTCGACTTCCTGAGCAAGGTCGATGCTGCGACTGTCAACGCACAGGCTGATGCCGAGGTCGACTTGTAAGTTTTCCATGACAAACTTTACCGTCACGATTCTAACATCAAGCAGGCCCATTTTCGGTGGCAGGACGTTGAAGGTGTCGGCGAAGGAGGCGGCCTTCAGCCACGGGATTCCCAACTTCTTCTTCCATCTCAACGCGGGTTATGCTGTTCTCAGGGCCAAGGGTGTTCCCGTTGGCAAGGCCGACTACCTCGGCAGCTTCGTTCTCCCTTGAATAGTGCGAGTGTGAATGATGTAGTAGAGAGTAATGAGACATGATTGAAACAAACCCCATCTGAAGGTGCGACCTCTGTGAAGGGATTCATGCTTTACTTGCTTGCCTGGCGCAATCAACTCAGTACATTGGGCTGTAGCAACCGCATACTTCAAAAATCTGGACTTGGGATTGGGAACGGAAACATGCTATCGTCTCCAACTCGCAGGACTTTGGGGCTAATCTTGAAGTTGTACGTTACTAAATAACCTTCATGATTACAAGATGATCCATTCATCATTACTGTTATTGAACCGTTGCCGCCGCTTCACATCTGACCAATACACTAAGCACAAAGGAGGCCACGCTTCTAGAGAATCTGAATGGTTTCCAAGGCGTTGACAGTCGCTTTACCCTCGCACCCACATAACACAACAACAACAGCAGCTTAGTGAGCAGCATGAATATCTACAAGACAGCAACAGTAAGTATGTAGAAATATTAGAGTATATATATTATATGATTGTGAACACTGAGTACCTAGATAGCTACTTATTTACATATAGATATCCTCTTACTCTTTCCATACATACTAGAAACAAAAAACTAAAAGCTAATGGCGAACCAATATGTTCGTCGACCGACCTGGGACTCGAACCCAGAACCTTCAGCTGTGGAGACCTCCTCCTGAAGTGGATAGGAGGCTGACGCGCTACCATTGCGCCAGCCGGCCGCTTGTTGTTGTGGCGTTGTAGCTGCAACTGTGTACTTGGAGGGCAAACAATGGTGTCCCATCAGAAATTGCATCAGAGTCGCACAAGAGCTGCAGAAGTCGTCTTGAAAGCGTCAGACCTCACGAAGAGAGATATCGTGGGGCTCAAAAACTATGGTTTCAAAGCGCCGCTTGCGCCATAGTTCAGGCGAATTCAAGCCAAAGCCTGCTAGCTGTAGCGAAAGTATGACTGTACTGTGTACCCTTGAACTCGAACTGCTACCGCTCATGGTGACAAAGTACTTTCTGATACTGCTAACCTGTCTCAAATCATAGGTTTAGTGATCATGTGACAGCTTGATTGCGCTTGCCTTGCATTGGCAAACGTCTTCTCATACACAGTAGCTCCGCGCGGAAAGCAGAAGCCGAAGACCAACACCAACGTTGGGTTCTCGGGTGAATCCTCCACCTCCACTGAAATATCATGTCGGCGGTGCTAAAGACAAGTGCTTTATGGCAATGCAGCTAGCGAGTCACGCTCCAGGGACATATGCAGGGGAGAATGTGAGTAAAGGACCGTCACGATGGTCAAAACTCGTCCTAAAAGAGTCCGTTAGCTCCCCCTCTTTGGTGCTTATCCAACAACGTTTAACGGTGGAAGAAGTCAGCGAGTCAGTACGTTACGTCCGGGCGTAAACGTCAACGGGCGCGGTGGCGATGCCCGAAGGCTCACCTTGAGCCCTTGACCTACTAGGCAGTCCATCGCCGAGGATACACCTGACAGTCGCCGGGTGCTAGCTAGACATTCCAGTAAACAGCTCCATGTCACACTGGACGCCGCGGAAGCTCGGAGAGCCAGACGGTGCTCCAGCCCAAAATTGGGGCTCGTCAGCATTAACACCGCAACAAAGGCTATGTTAAATGACAAAGCCAACTGACAAAGCTAATCATTACTACTGCGTACTGTGTATTTCGTGACGGACTAAAGGACCGCACGTAGATTACGGTGCAAAATGAGTGGCGCGTCATGTCATCACCCGGCTAAACGAGTGTAGCAGCAGAAACAGTTGCGTGGAGGTGCAGTTATCCTAGGCCTGGGTCGTCGTACTTGGTCGGAACTTATCACACGTGGAATAGCCCAGCTGTTTGGTAAAACCACCAGCTGCTAAGCGACGCCACGTTCGCCCTGCAAAAACGACGACTGATAAGCGCGCGATGAGGCGGATCAGCAGTTTGTTGCAGAATGAGCATCCGCGGCTGCTTCATTTCATGCACAACACGTGGATCGAGGGTCCTGCCGAATGAGAAAAGCACAAGGGTGGTTGGAACCGGCGTCGTGGCCAGTGATGCCATCCACGTTAGTACTCCGTACACTACTGTGTAATCGTACATGGGTTAGCGACTCAATCAAGCATCACGAACACCGAATCCCTGCGATGCGGAGCCGGACCAGCCTGATTTGCAGTGTCGACTGGGCCTCTGTTGGTCGGGTGCGACATTTCAGGCTGTTTCGGACAAGGGTGATGCCGTCTTGAACGGCCTAACCAAGGCGGCGCGTTGGTCATGAATCATGAGCGTTGCTTGTGGTTGGCAGTCAGGTCAGGTCAAATCAGATGTGTGATGCAATGATCAAGGTCGTTTTCTTTCCGTCTCTGTGGAACGCTGATTTTGGAGGTATCCCATTTCTCGGATACGGCAGATACGTCCAGTCTCTTCGCTTAGTTTCCGATGCTTCTGATGATACAGACGTGGCGTGTAGACGCAAATGAAGACCCGTGGTCGTACGCTGCTATTCTTGAAGATATCAGTTCCGGAACAGCCGGCGTGATGCCTGCTGCAAAGCCGCGTAGGTTTCGAGCCCATCCTCGTTGTTAGCGAGCTGACACGACGGCTGTCACGATGGAGAGAGTGGATGAGAGCAACCCAACCCGACGAACACGGTGACCGTGCACCCTGACGTTGCGCTGTCGGAGTCAAGTGACAACTAGACGGGTGAATTTGATGGTCCGGATGACAAACATCAGTCTGAGAACCGCTCAAGACTGGCCAATAACTGCGTTCACTTTCAACTTGCAGACAATCGTAGTCGATAGCAGCATCGCGGAATCACACCACCTCCCCTTCCGCGAGGACCGAGCTCCGCAGAACAGAAGCACACAACAACGAGCAGGCTTCGAGACCCGTCAATAGATTCGCCGATCTTGACCCTGGCTAAACGCCACTGATCCTTCAACAGACGATGGGCAAAGTTTGTTCTCCATGTTGACCGCCGAGGCTTGCGCTTATGTCCGAACGAAATCACAGCCTCGCATCGTCCCGGGGCTCATGATACGAGTGTCACTCACTGTCCGTCTCCGTTTACCTCTACACAGATAACTGGACCCATGACAAAAACAAGACTGGTCGTCTCGGGTTCTCTCCCAAAACCTGGTTCCGCTCAGGCCTCTGTTTCCCATCGCCCTACCGAGAGAGTCAGTTGGTGGCATCATCAGCTTACCCTTGAGTTTCTATTTCTTGGCTGGAAAGCGGCACGCAACCCGCAGGCTCATAGCATACATCAGGGCATGCGGGAGGTTAGCTGTCGCACCCTCTTCCGCTTCTGCTATACAAACACAGGACTGTCCTGTGTTCTCTCCACGTCTGAACAGTAGATAGGTGCGCCCTTCTGACCTTGGATATGGATCCCTGTTCTAGCCCCAGTCCAGAAGCAACTCTGTTGTCGCCATCAACTGCGAGTGATGCAGAATGGACCTCAGCTCGCGCGCGCGCGCGCGCGTGTCTTCTCCAGGAGGCGGTGCTTGCGTCTATATAGCCGTGTCTCTATCCCTACTCTGGTTAGCAGAGTTCATGCCTCAATCAGCTAAACACCAATGGGTGCTAATCGCAACGAGAGCATCGCCAGCTTACTAAATAGTTCGCTAATTATCAGTTTATTAACCTTCAGGTGCTCGGTGCTTTCCGCACAGCCTGCTTTATTTGACTTCCCGCCAACCGTGATCTTCGAGGGGAATTACCAGCAGAGTCGCATGCTGCAGTGTACGAGTCAGGCATGACCCTGTCTCGCCAGTCGCAGCGAAAATCCCCGCGCTGCTCTCCGTCTCCGTAAGAGACTACATCCCGGCCAGGCTGCAATAGCTCCCAGGGGATTACACAGTACTACTTGTATGCAGGACTTTGAAGGGCTCTCGCGGTTCAAGGACGGACTCGCACCAAGCCCGTCGTTATTGGGCTGTCTGTTTGATACACCGTTAAGTGTGCTCCAATTTCGAGGCAACTTTCGAATCAGCAGCTCCCTGTAAGCCCCAATAGGCACATGCCAGACGGCGATCTGAGACGGTGCAAGTCTCTCGCTGAATCGCGTGCGTCGGTGTCGATAACAGGAGTGTCCTTGGATGGGGGGGAGCAAATGGCACACTATCCGCCGTCAGCGCGTTACAGATGCGAAGTCGATGATATGCGCCGGCCGTGTGTGGCAAAAGATAATGACGCTTCGCAGTGTCTCGATAAATTGGCCAGCAGAGCTGGAACCGCGAGGTGTTGGCTGCTTGGTGCTCCAACCACCATCCTCATCTCTCCAGCTGTCTGACTTGGGAAGAGTTCGTCCAATAATCAAGCACGCCTCCGCTGAGCCTTTCGGTGCCAACTGATGAACTTTCGAGTATCCGTACGATTAGGGTCCTGTCTCGAGACAGCACCACCTGGCCGTTACGTTGATGTCGAACTGCAGTCTCCGCGTACACAGTAATTAGTAGTCTACTACCGTTTTTGACCGACATCGACACTCATCTCTCTCCTCCCCAGCTCTTGTCTCCACGTGTACATCTGTGTGCACGGTTCCTGCCTGTGTCCTCTCAGAAGGTGACGGATAGCAGACCTCGTGGGAATAGATACGTCGATCCTTGCCGTCCTCCTCCATGGTAGACCCATACGAGACACGGAATCAGGCATAGCCAGACCGTCGTCAAGTGTGACAGACGAGTTGAGGCTGGGTAGCACTATTTGCGGGTTCGTCCTGGCGTCTGTCTCGTCTCACACCCTCTTCTCCCTCTTCTCTCTCATCCCCAGTTCCCAGACTTCTCCACCAGCCCTTAAGCATGTTCATTCGAGTTGGGATGGGGTCTCCTACAAGTAAGGCTGGGCTGAGGCCAAGCTTCGTGGATAAAGGTAGCCCAGCATCCTCTCGCAACCTGGCATGGTAACGTTTCTCCGTCAGCCCGTCCCATAGCCTTGTTGTCGATTTTGTTACTCGCGCGCAAGTGTCTTCAGTTACCGACATCCGATAAACTGGCGTGCTGGGTACGCCACGACTGCTTCCGCTCGATTTCTTTTTGGTTATTCACATCGACGGCGGCTTGTTAGAGCTGGCATCTCACAAGCAACATGGAGGCCCCCCCCGGTATCGATCCCAATGCCAGTCGGCAAGGTCTCATCATCGGCGTTGTCACATTTGTACTCAGCGTCACCTTCTTGGCCGTGGCAATACGCACATACACGAGAGCCTTCTTTCTTCGACAGTTTGGGATGGACGACTGGGCTGCCATTGGTACTTTTGTCAGTCTTTGCAGGTCGCCTTGGGTCTGTGATGTTGTGTTGACTGTGACGTTTGCAGTGCTTGATCCTCGTTTGTGGTGTCTCTGTCGCGATAAGTAAGCCATAGCCGTATCCTTCTGTTCAAGTAATCGCCTCTAACGAATTCAGACACCAGAAATGGGTTCGGAAAACACGTGTACTTTCTTAACCCGGACCAGATCAAGGACTACCTGAGGGTATGTTTGTAGTTCTCACATGCACATCTACCTTGGATCAACCTGACATCTCCCAGACTTTCTACGTCACCGTCGTCTTTTACAATGCCAGTCTGGCCGGCATCAAGATGACCTTTCTGCTACAGTATTGGCGCGTTCTCACGGTCCAGCACATGCGAAAATACTTCATCGCCGCCATGGTTCTCGTCGGCGGATGGAGCGTCTCACAGATGTTGGTTATGATCTTCAATTGCACTCCCATTCCGGCTTTCTGGGACGACAGCGTCGAGGGCACCTGCATCCCCAGATATCCTCTGTGGTACATCAACGCAGGCGGCAACATTGTTACCGACCTCCTCGTCTTCGTCTTGCCTCTGCCCGCCATCGGCAACCTCAAGCTGGCCAAGGGGCAGAAGCTGGTCCTGCTTGGCATCTTCTGCCTCGGATTCTTGTACGTCGGGCCCTACGTTTTCCCCCTCTAGTAGAAGACTGAGACTCACACGTCAGCCAGCACATGCACAATATCCTTCATCCGCATCCGCTTCCTTCACATCGCCGAGGATTTCACCTGGGAAAACGTCGAGTCAGCAGGCTGGTCCGTCGGCGAACTCTGTTCCGGTCTCCTCTGCGCGTGCCTCCCGACCTTCCGCCCTCTCGTCTCTCGCTTCATCCCGGCCCTCTCGAGCCGCCTCACAAAGTCGTCGAGGTACCAGAACTACGGCGGCTTCTCCACCGGCGGCAAGACCGCAAACGCGTCGAGACTCCGCGATGTCGAGCTCGGCGTCGCCCCCACTCACGCCCACGCCCACGGCCCCAACACCTACACGAAGCGAAGGACGGAGTCGTCGGACAGCAAGGCCGACCTCTACGGCACCGCCAGCTACGACTTCAGCCCTACAGGGTCTCCTCGCGAGGGGGGGCTGCCGATTCAGGGGTTGAAGCAGGACGAGTACGAATCGAGCAGCGAACGCGTTCCCTCGCCGATAATTTTCAGACAGAGCACCGGACACGCCGTAGATTATGACCCTCCGAGAGTGGAGACGCGGATCGAAACCGGGCGGAAGCTGTCGGTCAAGGAGGCATCGCCGCCAGGACGATCTATTGAGGTCAAGTGTGATATACAGGTTACGTCCGAGCGCGTTGAGGCCAGGAATTTCTCGTGAGCCACGGCTGCTGGGCTGTTTGGCGGCTCTTGTCGCCTTTAAACGTAATGTTATTACTCCCTCGCCAGGGTCGATGAACTCGGACATGAGGCAGCGTTGAATTTCGGGATTCTTTTTAATACGACTTTCTTTTTCAATCAAACGGACATTTTGGCATGAGCCGGTCTATATCTCACGTGGCGCGTATCATTTCAATCAATATACATCAATCACGTTGACCTGAACCATATTCCTCTCTAGAATGTGGTAGCCAGCCCCAACCCTGCTTGACGACAGGTTGTCCGCATGAATTGCGCCCAGGCAAGCGGCGGAGAGATGCAAGAAACTTTGCGAAGCGAACTGGGACCTGCCAAGACTTTTGACGTGCAGTTCGGCACGCCGACAGGGATGAATCTTGACGATGTCGTGACGGACAATCCCGAGCCGTTCCAGGTATATGAATAGCACCCCGCAGATCTCAATACGCGAGGATGACTCTAGCTTCTACTGTCGATTCTCCGGTGACTACACGGTATTGCGGAGCGACTTGTAGTGTAGTTTGATCGACCTGGATGCGACTCTGAAGTTTTCATACTCGGACTCGAAGTCATGCGTGGCTCGGCCTGCGATCGTCGAAGCTGTACCAGTCGCGTCTCACTGCCCAGCGTAAGCGATGCTTCGAAACATTCATTTGCCAGCGAGTTTGCTCTAGATTTGAAGTCCCCCTCGTCCGAGAACATGGGCTTCACAGCTTCGGGTTTGCTCCAAACCACCATAGCTGTCCACTACTGAGATCATAGGCCAAGGGCGACGAGACTGTATGGTGAACTACGTCGCCCAGAGCTTGGAAGGCCGTGTCAGGTTGGGAGAAAGCACCTCAAGAGACACAATGTCCCATTGATTGCCCGCCGCCAGGTTGTGTACCTAGTGACGAAGCCACCCAAAATGATGCCGAAGAGCAGCCGTTCAACAGAGCACCGACTACATATGGCGATTGTTGTCTGCGTTCCTTTGGACGTAACAGGTCATTGAGAGTACTGGCCAGCCTTGAGCTGTCAATCAGCAAACCACTCAGGGTTCGGGCTGTGCGACCTACTCTCTGTGTCGCACTGGCAAGGAGTCCAGAAATGAATCGCAGAACTGTCAAGGCTTCTTATCATTGTGAGTCACCGCAAACGGCGTTCCACAGGATGGTGTACAGTACATACCAAACTATTGACTCTCATGCGCCTGAAAGTCGCCGATAAAAGACTCGTAATGAACGGTCCAAAGGCGGAGCCTAGCAGGAAGACCAAGAGCATCATCTGCCGAATCGCCGCACGCTCAATATGGAGTTCCGAGAACATGTTTGACACTCTGTGTGCAACTAGACTCACAGCGAAAAGACGTATGAAGACGAAAAAAAATAGGACAGCCCGAACATTGACTCTACTTTCCGGCACTTTACAGTCTTTGGGGGTTGCCTGGGTCTACGGCTTCGTCTTGCCATGTCACCTGCAGACAACCAAGTGGGAGAATGGAATTCATCAATATTCAGAGAATCCACCAGCAAGTCATGAAAGTCTCATCGACTATAGTTGATTTCCTTTGAAATTACTGCGACCGTAATATTTTGACGTTGCGAGATGAGCTCAGTCTCGTTTGCACTGCTGTTCGACTAGGGGATAGACTGCATTATACGACCATCAGAAGAGGAGTTCCGCCGGTTCTCATCTGAAAGTCAGCTTCTGCGGCCCCATGACCTTCAGTCCGAATGTTACTGACTATGATCACCACGCTCAGCTGCGACAAAGAGACTGGCACAGTAGCGTTTTTCGATATGTGATCTTTTTCAGGTAGTCACATTCCGGAATCCCTCCATAGACAAGCGTATCGATTGAGGACTATGACGCGGGGCACGGCAGGACGTCATTTTCGAACAAGATTAATGGCTCAGTTGACGAAACTTGAGATGGATTGAGATGGATTGGACCTATTGTGGAGAGGCTGTTATTTTCTTGACGAACTACCCGCAGCGGCGACACATCTCCTCTCTTGTCCTGATAAGATGTTGTTCTTGGATGACATGACGACAAGAGCCTATCTACAGAGCATTGGACTGACCACGCTTCGCATTGAACAAGCACACAGTTCTAGGTAGAGGCAGCAATATTGGATCGAGGTTTCATTTGACATGTACTCATCATCAATTACCAAGGCTAGTCTGCTCGATGCCCTGGGAACATCAAGCTCTCGCACTCTCTTCGTCAAAACTCATGTGAAAAGCTGTCGTCTTTCGTATCGCCCTTGGTTCTTCGGCATCTTGGCTGGGGTCCCTCACATAGCTTCTGCTGTCTTTCACCGGGGACAAGATGAACTCTTCGCTCGTATCGTCTCCTAGCCTCGGCTTGTTTGCGTGCACACTGGTCAGGTTGGTTCCTTTTTTCTCCTCGCGCCCCTGGTAGGGGTGCCAATCGTTCCGGCCCGTTCCGGCATGGACAAAGTTGCTCGTATTCGTGCGCTGCGAAGAGGCGAAGCTATAGCTTCCAGCCGTCGACGCCTGCTTCGTGCCGAAGAAGGTTGGGAAGATGTACGTGAGGGGAAGTCGGCACATGGGGAGACACGCGCAGATGATGGCCAGGTTGTCCTCTATAAGGGTCCAGAGGGTGGATGCTATGTCGACTGAGGGCATATTAGTAGAAACCTTTGGGCCGAAGCAGGACCACTTACAAGTAGTGTCAGGGCTTGTGGTTGAAAAGTCCAACGTGGTCATGCGTAGAATGCTCGTGATGGTTACGAAAAGACCAAGAGCAAAGACAACCATCAACGCCCTTTTTTGGTTGATGGGCAACTTCGACTGCCATAGAACATGTTGTGGCAGCGCCATGATGAGAATATCCGTGGCGATGGAGAAGCCCGCGTTGGCGTACCAGTTCATGGTAAGACTGATGCAGGTGCCAGGGATAGACTTGTCCCAGGCACGGGGGACGGGGCTGCATTGCCAGATGGATGAGGCCGAGGTTGCTGCCATGTAGGATAGAATGATGCCGAGGAGGATGTAACACAGGATACGAAAATATTTTTGGACGAATATGCGGAGGTAGAGAAGGAGGATCGACGCCTTAGCAAGGTTGATGGTGATCTTGTAGAATATTTGAGCAATGTAGAAGAGCTGTCTGCTGTTAGTATTCTTCAAAGCACGCGAACTGATGGACGCAGACGAATCATTCATCACCTTGAGTGTCATGAGCTTGTTTGGCTTGGACAAGTTCTTGATATGCTGACCGAATCCATACTCGCAAGAAACCATCATCAATATCGACACCAGCAAGCAACAGACCTGAAGATACGTTAGCTTCAGGCGACTGAAAAGCAGCAAAAGTCGACTCACGAAGGAGAAGAGGATAGTCCAGTCGTCCCAACCCAAGCCTGACCTCATTTTGACCCGCGACCAAAACCTGATGGTCACGAAGATGGGCGTCAGGACGAAGAAGACAACAGCCGGCACTCTGACCATGAGCGCGTTGCTCTCGCCTGGAATGTTACCGTCAACCATTGCAAATAAGTGGCAGTAACCAACACCTGGGCGAGGAAGGCTTGGTATACCGCTGGCTCAGTGAATCCAGGAGACCTCAATGGGCCGGATCTTGAGAAGCAAAACAGGTGGATTCCAAGGAGGTATCAGACCCAGACAGAGGGAGCCGGGAGATCGGAACAGATGGGTCCCTGCGAACGGGTCTGGTTATATGTTCGTGCCCAGACTTCCGGCTGCACATCCCTCTCACACACACTCTCTCTCTCTCTCTCTGGAAGGGAACATGAGGGCTAACTTTGAAAGACCGTACGTCTGGGCCAAGTGCTCGGCAGCTCTCCGCTGTGTGAGGGACGGGCGAGATGCCCATTGGATCGTCACTGCAGGGAGGATCCCCCTCTCCGCGTGCGGCCCGTCAGGTACGCATGTCAGTCAAAGTGCTTCTTTTGTTTTTTACTCTCTTTCTTCCTTCCCTTCTCGGTGGTTAGCCCATTGAAGTGGTGTAGGACAACGGTGTAACGGGCTGTAGACTACTGCAGCCCTTTGCCTTTGGCGCAGCGGAGGAGGGATAATTCGACGTGGCGGGTCTCATCTACGAGTGCGTGATAATGGGGGCCGATGGAGGGTAGGATTGTGGATGGATGAGGGACAACGCCCCCCCCCAGCAGACGACATAAGCGATCGCGAGACAGTCGTGGGAGAAACAAAGCTAAGATCCTTGCCGTATTTGGCTATGAGCAACCGCCATGGAGGCGAAGACAAGCAAGGAGTGAGTGCGATGCTGGACGTCCCGCGGCTGTTCGGACCAGATCCTGAACCGTCCCGATGGCTGCCAGCCACCACGAAACATTCGCAGCTGAGGCAAGAAAAGTTTCGGCCATGTTGAACCTTTGGCAATCCACGGCGGAACGTCAGTGGACAGCGAGTTGAACCCTGCCAGGATGCACGAGGTTCTTATCGGTGTTTATTGACGATGTCGTCGTTTGGACTGCGGACCAGACCATGATTAGCTTCCGCGAGACTTTCACACAGCTGATGAGGCGGACGGACTGGACGAGATGGATGAGATGACAACTCGCTGCCGCTCCAAGACAAGTCCGGCACACAATGCATGAGCTACATCATTATGAGGTTGAGCACGCAGTCAAAAGAGGGTGCCAAACGTGCGACGAACCATTCACGGAGGGTGACCGGTGCACACTATTCTGTCATATCTCCTATGTCTCTGGTATTCCGTCCATTTGTGACACTTGGGCTGGGCGTCGGCTTGCTGTACAATAAGGGCTAGTCGTTCCCTTGCAGGATGGGACGCCATGTCAGGCTCGGGGCGTCGGTTGAGGTCTTGCAAGGGGTGATGGAGCCTGCGCTATCGATGCTGCGTCGACCGCAGGCAGAACTTTTTTACCTTCATGGTTGTTGTGCGTGTATGATTCGTTGCGCATGAGTTTTGTCACAACCTGACGATGGAAGTCTTGGCTGAGAACATCGTCAGACGGCGGCGGTGATGAGATGGGGGGGTCCTTTAGCGGAGTCGGACTGGAAGCCGCTGGTGTCGCTGAGTTGAGAAACGGGATGATCCATGATAGACGTGGTCGCGGTTCTTGATAGCCCAGACGGAGGTTTGTCGGCCTTCTTGGAAGGGCATCGTGTTGTGTTGTCACGACTGACGCGTCCACAGCACACGCCGACACGACAGTGAGACGGCTCGGCTTGATCGAGTTTTCAAGTGAGACAACACAGAGACAGCAGCTTTTCAGCACCGCCCAGGTCAGATCCAGCACCGCTAAACTGAGACTCATCTTGGACAAAGTATGAGCAGCATGATAGCATCCAGCATGGTTCGGTTAAGATTACCCCAGGCATCCACAGCAACCGACAAACCCGTCTGTGCGCCTGGAGATGTTTATATTAAGGCCCTGATTTCGTCAGCTCTGCCCTCTGGAAGGACAGCCAGTCCGCTGGGGACAACGACTTCGGCCCGCCCTCGTCTCCATTTCGTCGGAGATCGTGTCCGCGGACCAAACGCTTGAGCCCACACATACGACTGCGAAAGGGATGTGAAGAAGTCTATAACTAGCGAGATCGTTCCTTGTTTGGACAGCAGCTACGTCGCAGTTGTGATGATTGATGGTGTATGCCTCATCAACCGAAGATTGAGGCAACGGGCAACAGCCAGAACCAGACCTCAACCAAACCTCGGTCTGCACCAGCGCGGTCTTGGGCTTCCCCTCTCGGAAGCGATGTTCATCTGCAAAGTGATATTAATCTGTTGGTGTGGTCGGCTCGCTTCGGGAGTGCACAGGGGTCTGCCTGTTAACCCTGTTCTTGTCTCCTTGATGAAGAACTTCTTGGTTCTGCAGCTTTCAGGGCCGCCAATCCTTCTCGCCATCCTTTCCACCTACTTAATTCGGTTGAAGATGATGGCAGGATGATGCCCCAGCACTCCCTCGCACTCCCTCGCACCCCGATCTGGTAGCCCTGTTGTGTCTTCACTGAAACCCTGCGCAATTTGCATACGATCCTTCTGAGGATTTGGTGAATCCCACCTCTGGCCACCAACCGCGGGCCATCGGGACGACGCGCTAAGGATGCCCAAATCCTTGTCATCGCCGGGTGGCTTAAGATGAGTTTCTGCAGTCCATGTCGAAAGAGGGTGTGGACTTCGCTTGAATAATAAGACGATGGCGAGTTCACGGTGTCTTTGGGAGAGGTTTGCGAGCGCCGACAATCCAGTCCAAAGGTCGGGGGCAGCAACATGTCGTGTCGGTGAACACGAGGACCCAGGGTCAGTTCCAGATGCTTCGAGAGCTTGACCATGGCGCTCTTGGGAGATTTGGTGCTTCCTTCAAGAAGAATCTTCACAAGTCGCCATGCAGTGTTCGCTGCATGTCTATCGTTACTCGGCGAGGCCAGAGTACAAGTCAAGCATCTCATGGAACGTACATCAGTCTGCGTACGTCGAGGATAGCCCAATAATGGCTCAGCAGCCCCGGATCAAGGGCCATCCGATCCCTTCCCACCAAGGAAGCGGATTCTCGTGGCATCTTGACCCAGTAGTCTGGGCAATGTCTCTCGATTGTGCGCTTCAGGTCTGACCTCTCGCCTCGAGCACTTCAACCGGCCCTGCGAACCTTTCCACTGATTGTTCCCGACGTCAACCGTCAAACTCGTGGTCTGAGCATAATATACTATTTCCCCGGACCGGGGCGCGACAAGGGTCGACACGCGAGGCGATGTGACCTTACTCTTTCGCACATCCTCACGATTAAGACCGTTGATCTCTCTCTTCCATGACATCGTCATCGCCACCTTGAGGGGAAGCGTCCTCCTCGAAAGGCCTCCGTTTCTTCAAGTTGCGGGAGCGAAGTGATTCCCTAGCTTCCTGCTCCCTTTGTCCTGTCGAAGCCGAGCCAACCCGGATCACGCCCGGCGTAGACGAGACGCCGCACCAACACATCGCGCCAGCCCACCGTCCGGGGTTCGTTCTCCAACGGAGACGACATCCGCGAGATCCACTGAAAAGCGGAAATTAGGGCGATGCTGAGCCACTGGGAAGTGAAGCTATCGAAGTGGTTTTGTCTCGCTGCAGCCAAAGGGCACGGCGCGGCGTCATGACCTCTCTCGCTTGCTCCCTCTCCATGTCGTCGTCCCCTCCCTCGTACAGCTTTCATGACCACCATGCCGACACCCGCACACACGTTTGCGTCGGTTCCTGGCAAACGGACTGTGTCACACGTTTGTGGTGCTGTGTAATATAAACAGACGCGCCCACCTGGGCCATGGACGGTTAAGAGATCTTCATTGCACGCGCCAAATCGCTCTCCGCTCGCCTCAACGGTCGGTCGAATTCGCTAGGTCAGGTCTAGGTTTAGCTATCATCAGATCTGGGTAAGTAAGGAGGAGGCTTTTCGTTTGTCTCAAGTGTCCATCTCCCACCGGCTCCGAAGTCGAACTGTCGGCTCCGTTTGCAGTCCTCACCTTGATATGATTCATCTAAACGCCTCAATCTGGCTCAACGTCTCCTTGGTTGAGATGAACCTCCCTCGTATCTCTCCTCGCTAGACTCCGAAGCTGACATTGCCTTGATAGTCGTCACAATGAAAGTCTTCACCCTGCTCGCCACGGTCGCCGCCGCGGCCGCGGGCCTCGTCTCCGCCCAAGGCATCATCGATGACAACTCCGACTCCTTCCCCGAGGACCTCAACGGCTCCAACTTCACCTACCCATGGCCCGTGAAGCTCTACAAGTTCACCTCGCAGCTCCAGGAGCTCGAGATGGCCTTCATGGACGTCGAGCCCAAGTGCAACCCCAACGGCAAGACGGCCATCCTGTTCCACGGCAAGAACTTTTGCGGCCCGACGTGGGAGACGACCATCCGCGTCCTCACGCAGGTCGGATACCGCGTCATCGCGCCGGACCAGATCGGTTTCTGCAAGTCCTCCAAGCCCGAGCGCTACCAGTTCTCGCTGCAGCAGTTCGCGACCAACAGCCACGGCCTGCTCGAGGCCCTCGGCGTCGAAAACGTCACCGTCATCGGCCACTCCATGGGCGGCATGCTCACCACCCGCTACGGCCTGATGTACCCCGACAAGGTCGACGAGATGGTCCTCGTCAACCCCATCGGTCTGGAGGACTACAAGGCCCTCGGCGTGCCCTACCTCCCCATCGACGACAACTACAAGACCGAGAGTGCGAGCTCCTACGAGTCCATCAAGGGCTACGAGCAGGCCACGTACTACGTCGGCGAGTGGAAGGAGGAGTACGACGTCTGGGTCAGGATGCTCGTCAACATCTACAAGGGCTCCAAGGCCGAGACATACGCCCTCAACCAGGCGCAGATCGTCGACCTCGTTCTCACCCAGCCCGTCGCCTGGGAGTTCTCCCTCCTCAAGCCTCGCACCCTGCTCGTCATTGGCGAGAAGGACAATACCGCCATCGGCAAGCCATGGTCTCCTCCCGACGTCGCTGCCAAGCTGGGCCACTTTGACGTCCTCGGCCCTTCTGTGGCTGCGCAGATTCCCAATGCGACTCTGCATACCTTTCCTGAGCTTGGCCATGCCCCTCAAATATCCCACCCGGAGGAGTTTCACGACGTCGTTGTCGAGTGGCTGTCTAAATAAAAAGGAGCTTGGCTTTCGGCGGAACACGATAGGAACCTATGATAGACGTGCATAACTTACATTCTTCATGTCGGCTTAGATGAACAGACAAATCTGATAATGCTTCAATACACTCCAGGCCGGGCCAATGACCTCTCGGCACCCGACTCCATTCGGCCCCACCAGAAACGGCCGGGCCGGTCAGACTCGGTCATAGCACGGGGTGGTCCTTCCCACTCGAAAGGGTCCTGTAGGCCTGTCACGGAATGTCTGAGTATACTGTGTGTCGTAGACTACACGCCGCGAGTCCAACTTTGTCAGATGTGCAGTGAAACTTGGGAAGCAGTCTATTGACGTTGCGACTCTTTGCGCAGCGGCTTGGATGGCCCTGGTTAAGTCCTGATCTCACCACAGTGTCATACCTCATGGAACTGGGTCTCTAACGGTCTTTCGCTCTTGAATATCTGTAGTGATAGATATGGTTTTAGTGGCAGCTTTTGAGATGATGGAAGTTGGTTGAACACTCCTCAAGTTCCAACGCCCAAGCCAGGCCTGTTTCAATGGATGGTACTACATGGTCGCTCACCTCGAGAACGAAGAGGGAACAGAACTTTGAGGGGAAGCGTGAGGCAACTGGACACAGGATATCTTCTAGACACGCATGTCTATCTAGCTATGGCAACGGCTTCATCAGTGGCCTGGCTGGGCACCTATATTTCCTGCTACGTCGATGCTGTGATAAGATGCCTATGAACCTTGTGTTAATGAGTCAATCTCGGATGAACTCTAGGCACTTCCTGCACTAGAATTTTATTTTCAGCTGTTTAGAAAAGCTCCGATGATCGATATTAGAAAGCTGCACTATCCGGAGACTGGTGTGAATGAATCTGGAAGTGACGTTACAGTCAGTATAATGATACGTCAAAAGACGTAAATAAATTCATGACGGACCACGCCATTGTCCTGTCGTCCAAATTTCAGTTGTAATCTATTTCAAATGGTGAAAAGAGACTAGTTCTGAGGTAAATCATTGTTTAATTCACTTGCTTCAACCCACGCTCTAACATCGCCTCTTCCACAGCCAGCAACGATGTCAAGTGGACGCCTCCTCAATCCTTTGGTCCGACGCCAAACTCCCCATTCTCATACAGGCTACCAACGGTCACTCCACGATTCTCAGCAACCATACCAATCAGCTGTTGGCCGACGTCCTTGATTTCGTTGTACTCTTTCAGCAACTTGACGTGCTTAGCTACCACGGCGGAGGCCTCCTCAAACTCCCTTCGCGGCCCGTCAGCGATCCCCATACATCAAACAACATGAGTCAAGACAAGCTGTAGCGTCATGGGAAGTAGACTCACACGTCTTTCGCCGCAGGTTTGCCGTCTCCCCCTCGCTTCAGAGCAGGCGTATCTTCGGCGAGTTTACCGTCAGAGTGGACGCCTTCATTACCACTGGCACGAGGTTCCTTCATATTTGAGGCTTTAATGACGGTTGTATTCTGGTATGCGATATTTTGAAGTCAACTGGGTCGTTTGTCGAAGAACAGAAGTCGCCAGGTTATGAGGGTGGGTGAGCGCGCGGCGAGAGATAAAGTCCGCAAGTCGAAGAACGACCCACCTTTCACTGACGTGCAACCACGAAGGCAAAAGGAACATCAAGTGCCGGGACAAACAGAGAGGAAAGTAGTGGAATAAGACGACGAACAAGAACAAAGGTAAGGCTGAGAGCTCAAACTCCTTCTTGCCCTGAGTTTTCTGACGGAAGCAGCGGCAATTGTATCCGCCAGACCGTGAGCCGGCGTCGTTGACCAACTTGTACTGAATCTGAAGGGGTGTCCCCAACCAATTGGGTGCTTGGTTTAGTGGTATAATTCTCGCTTAGCATGTGAGCGGTCCTGGGTTCGATTCCCAGAGTGTCCAAAATTCTTTTGTCGAATCTTGCAGCCCAAGACTGGCTTTTTGCCGATGTCGATGCAGGCGGAGTCTAGTCCGTTAGGATGGCAGCCATTCTTATGCTCCCGTTTTGATGGACACGCTGGACAGCCCAGCACAGCAGCTCCATCAGATGCACAGTGCCAGCTGACGTAATCTCATCGCACCAGTGACATATCAATTACATGAAAGGGGGAGGCCGGTGCATGAACGGGCTCTGAGGTGAAATCATTGCCGAGCCCTTCTGCCTACGGTCTTGACAGAATTCATAGTGGTCATAATCTTTGGGCTGAATTGGGCATGTGGCGTGGTGGCTGTCCGGTCCGCTTCGCATTAAGCGTTCTTGTGTGTGATGTAGGGCACGCGAACACGAGACGCGTCAAATCGCGCCATGCTTTACACGTCTGAAAATATGGGTCCAGTAAACACACAGTATCTGAATCTCAGAACGTCATCGAAGCTGACTCGAGGTCTATTGGGAAGTAGTACCCTGGATCATGGTCCCGACCAGGACCCGGCGCAATTATTTTCTTCGAATATCGCCAATCCGTTGCTCAGACTATGTCTTTCGACTGATCACTGCCAAGCGTGCCAACCGCGCCCGCTTTGCTTTCCCTGAGTGATGGCATCACTGTGGTGGCAAGGACGATGGGCAACATCATGACTTTATGGTCCCAATTTCCTTCTGTTTGCATTGCATATACTAAAGCACCAAGACGCCTCCCGCAAAATCAGTGGTGTACCTTTTCCTTGCTTTTAGTTTTGTTCTTTCTGATATTTGTTTTAATGTTCAATAAACGACCTTTTTTCGTCCATTTCCAATCGCCTCATGTGTATGATTGACCCGGGAAAGACCCTACGACGGGAAAGACCCTACGGGAGGAGGGATGGGCTCATGGGAATGATATTATGCTCGATTCGTCCTGTGGCAACGGGGGGAACACTTGAAGAAAGCGGCCATATTGACCATTGACCATCATGTCTTTTAATTGTACCGTAAAATCAGATGCCCAGAAACCACCGTTTTTAAGAACCGCTACCCCGGAAAACGACAAATCCCGCAATTTGGACATGAATCATCTTGATTGACTTTTCTGGGTTTGTGGGACTTAGTGTGAGAAAGGGGGAGAGGTGGTGGTATAAAACCGCGCGGGGGAAAATGGACGATCAAGATGAACATGAACATTCAGCAAGCCGTAGACCCCTTTTCACAGAGGGACTCGCCGGGCATTTTCCTCCCTCAAGGTTGAGTTGTTTCCCCCCTCCTATGACCAGCCCATATGCCATCAGCAACCGAAGAGTTTCCCGTGTGAACCGCCACGCCAGATCTAATGAGGAACGCGAGGAAGAGGACAGAAATGCGCGAGAAAGCCCGGATCGTCTGTGAGGGTAGACAGCCGCCAAATGCTTGGTATGAAGGAGAACGGGGATGACCCCTCCTGCCGAGGCCTCAGCAGCCGTCACAACACGTCGGATCGGATTTTCGTGGCTACGCTTAGTAGCCGTAGGCCTCAAGAGCCTGCGCGGTCTTCTGGTCGACCTTGGCGTTCTTCTTGGCGTCGGTGAGCTGGCGCTGAGCGACCTTCTTGCGCTCATAGTAGGCGGCACCCTTGGCCTTGCGGCGCTCCTCGAGTCTGGGTTTGGAGTCAGTACGAGACAGGCGGAAGGCAGCAGCGACGGAGAGACAAACCTGGCAACGACGTCCTGGTACTTCCAGCCGACCTCGCTGGAGAGGCGACCGACAGTGCAGAACTTGCGGCCGGGCTGGAGTCTGAGGACACGGAGAGCCTGGGGAACGACCATCTTCTTCTGCTTGTCGTAGGGAGGGGGGACACCCTCGAAGACCTTGAGGCGCTCAAGGGCGGCGGCACCGCGAGCGGTCTTGTGGGGGATCATGCCACGGACGGTCTTGTAGAAGATTCTGGAGGGAGCGCGGAAGTGGAAGGGACCTAATTCAGTCAGTTGCTGGCGGCATTATCATGGTTTTGGGTCGGGCTTACCACCGCGGGTGGGGTTGTAACGGGTCATCTTGCGGAGGTAGGCGTGGTACTTGACTGCAGAGCTTTATCAGTATTCCGATCGATGTGCACACCACCCGCACCTCAGTCCTTTCTCTCGTGCCTTGTCTCTGACATTCCTCGGAATTGTCTGCATTGCTTTTCGCGACTGACTGGGTGCGACGGTGGGGGTAGGAGTCGACATACGCTTGGCACGGAAGAACTCGCCGGAGATGTTGAGGGCCTCGCAGCGGACGACGACGACCTTCTGGCCGTTGAGGAGCTGCTTAGCAACGATGGAGGCGAGACGGCCAAGGAGATGACCCTTGCCGTCGACGACGACCTGCAAAGCTTTGGTCAGCGATCTGCGCGAACATTTGTTTGATATTCGTCGGTAGGATGCAGAGATTCTCGAATGGAATGGCGGCAGCGTCATGTTGATCAGGCTGTGGCGTCGAGGGTGTCCAAGCCCTTCTTCTGGACCATCGTTGGTGATTCCATCCTGCTGCGTGCCCACTACGCATCGTGTATCCTCCTTTGCCCACCTACAGCCATCGCGAGAACCTCATATCCAAATCCCACATCGATATCGAAAAGTGTACGGGGCGGTGCGTCGAGAACTCACCACCTGCTCGAAAGAGGACATCGTTCCTGTTCCTTGAAAACACCGACCGGGTGTTTTGACTGAAATGAAGGTGTAGGGACGGCTGGAAACTCAAACCTCTGGACCGGAGATTTGACGCTGGCTGGATGCTGCCGTTGGGTTAGTAGGATGGCGGATGGGAAGTTTTGAAGAAGCCGTCGCGACAGCACGATCAATCAGTTCGGGGCTGGCGGAGAAATTTGGCAAGCACACGCACACAAATTGCCCCGGCCCGCCTGCTGGAGTGCGCCGCTGCGAAAGGCCCTAGCCTGATTGGGCAAGGGCGTTCTGCTATCAAGCGAGGGCTGTTTGTGGGCCTGAGGCAGGTTAGGGCTGGGAGACCTCAGAGTGGGGATACTCGGACCTGGTTCTCCTGTCACCATCCAGTCCACTGTGAACTATGCTTCACCGACCCGACGCGAAACGGGACTTGCTCACCTTGGGCTCTCTCTGTTGATGGTCACCACGGTGAGTAGATAGCGGGGCAATCCCCAGCCCTCCCACTTCATGTTGTTCACCCTCGACATCCAGACCCCGATCGACTCTCGCGCACGCCGACAGCGACGAGGGTCTTGTCACAGCTGCTGAATAAGCCAAAGCGACTACGACGTCAACCGGGGTTCCCTTGATCTACGACCTCGGTGTTCACGTCACGCTGCAGCCCTGCTTTAACGACACGCCGTCATTCAAGGCATCTTTCCACAAGAGATGCATCATGTGCGCAATCAATGGAGTGAAGTTCACAGAAACGCGAGCATTCCATTATTCCATCTATGGCGATGCATACCCCTCACCCTCTTACTTTCGCTGCTATTGTAATTGAATGGAGAACGACTGTCCGACTGCCTATCGTATCAACTACAGCACCGCCCACCCTGTCCTGCTCTCGTTCTTCCCTCGCTGTGTCTCTAGATGCAATTCTCGCTGCGATATGCCAATTATGGAAGGACTTCCCGATCCACATGGTCTTCACCATGAGCCAATCCTCCACAATAATACAACCAGACGTAGAAAGCATTGATGTGATTGCTGTCGGGTATCTTGTGAACGTATGCTTCAGTGCAGTCTGGAATCCAGGCGTTTCAAGATATCTTGAACGCGCTGCACCAATGTCTTTCTGCGTTGCCTGGCCTCTTGGTCGCCTTCCGTCTCGACCTCATCGAGCTTGAGCAGGACGTGCTGCATGGTCGTCTCGGACAGCTTGCGGTGCTCGTCCTCGCGCTTCTTGGGGTCGGACGGGGGTGCGGCGATGAAGTCCTCGCAGAGAGGAAGCAGCTCCGTCTCGAACTTGGCCGCAATGGCATCGAGCTTGGCGTGAGGTCCGTTGGCAGGTCTGGCGGGAGAAGGCGATCGCTGCCTGTCCTGTCCCGGAACACCTAGATTTGCTGCGCTGTCGCGGGGGCTGCTCTTCTTGCTGCCCTTGCCCTTGGACTTGCCGCCCTTCTTCTTGCGGCGCTTCTTGCCGTCGTCTGTGCCGCCATTGCTTCCAACGGTACTGGCTCCGTCTCCGGCCACGACCACCATCTCTTCGTCGTCGTCGTCGGTGCTATCGACGTCCACCTCGCCTTCGGTCAGCACGATCATGACCTCGCTGTTGTTTTTGACACCGTAGTCGCGGACCGGTGCCGCCGGCTCCTTCAGCTGGCGGCCCTTGTAGAGAAGCTTGACGCGACGCGTGCGACGTTCCGGCAAATCCAGAAGGGCTCCGACACGGTCTCGTACGTCGCGGACCCGAAGCTTGCCATCCCCAATGGCATATGCGGGAAAGTGGGAAGGGTAGGTGGCGCCCTTGTGTTTGATCAGGAGAACATCGTCTTCGGGCACGGCCGGACCGCGACGCTGATTATGGGCGTAAGATCGGGTTGGTCCGGCAGAAGATTGGAGGTCTTCGGTCGTAATGTAGCTGAAGTCCTCGTCTGTGACGTCGGGAACGCCGCTCAGAGTAGACGAGTAGGGGGAAATTTGGTCCCGATTTGTCGACCAGCCGTATCGAGACATGGTCAGAGGTACGGCAAGCAGAACGCAGCCGATGGTACTGTAGAGGATGAGATTCGGGTCGACACCGGTCTTGTCGGAGAGGTATTCGGAGGATTCGGCGACAGCACTGGCGACACTGGCAAGGGATTTGTCGAGATAGACTTGTAGAGATGTTGGCAGCAATGCTGTGATGTTTGACAGGGCACCAGAAGATGCCAGAAGAGGCTGACTGGAAGCCACCTTGGCGGAGATAGGCGGTCCTTTAAAGAAGGACGCGGTATGGGAAAGTAAAGAGAGTGAAGGAGGGGTGGAGGGGAAGGTGCGGCAAGGTAGTGAGCAACTGCACGATCCGCAGGATCTGTCGAGGTGCGTCACGGGCAAGTTGTCCAGATGGTATCGAATGATTCACGGTCTTGCGTCGTGGGGATAGCCTCGTTCGCAGCGGGCAGTGGAGGCGGTGATGGTTGACTTTGTGCCGGCGTGCTGGCGTTGACGATCACTGGCCTGGGTCAAGGATTCAGAGGGTGATTGAATGAGGCTTTCGCAGAGGACGGGAGAGACGCTGCACGATGTCAGCTTGGGCAGACGAGAGCGGCCAGATGGGTGGCAGGGGTCAGTATGGCTGCGGCCCTACACGGATTGGATGCGCGAGTGTGGACTGAGGTGTGGAGGGGAAGGAGATTTCTGGAAAACTGGGAAGCTTGGAAGCCGACGAATGGAGTTGCGGAGGAGGGAAGCTGTAATAATTGGCTGGTGCAGATCGTGAAGGCGTCGATTTTGAATGGACGGGATAAGGCGATTCGGGGAATGTACCTGTGGATACCCCGCGCTCAGTTTGGCAGAGAAGTGCGGAAGCTGTCGTGGAAACTCGCTTGTTGATTGTCGTGAGAAAACAAAAGTCGTTTGTTGGCAATTTTGTCGTCGTGATTGACCTTACATTATACGGAGTATACCCGTGTGCGCAGAGAAGGTATTCCGACATAGAAATCTGGCCAGTCCAGGTGGCTGCAAAGGCCGCCAGCTGTCTGCTCGGCCGGCAAAACGTAATGCAGCGACTGGCCCCTCCTGCTGGATCCAATGCTGAGGGATTACGATTAGGTACGCTACTTACCTCTGTGTACCTAGTTACCTACTGCGTAGTCACCTTCTGCAGCAGGCTCGGCCAAGCGAGTCTGACACAGGCAGACAGGGCTTCTGGGCAGGGGTCCTGAATGGGCTCTCCCGAGAATTGCCATCTGCGACCTCACGATTCAATTACCTTGGGAATACGTAGTACTTAGAGATACATGAGTTATTGGCATACAAGTAGGCATACTCTATGATGGCCACCTGGCGGTTATCGCGGGTACCTAATATTTGATCTGCATTTACTTTTAAGCATGGTTTTTGGGTGAAGGGTTGCTGTTCCGTGCCCTGTGATGTAAAGCAAATGAGTGTGCGTGTAAGCCAGCTGGCGGCTAGTAATAATAATTGATGGAGCTATCTTATCAGAGAGCAACGATACCATAGCCACGCCACCAGCGCTGAGGTTCTAATTACCTACCTACCTACCAAGATGCGTTGCCCAGAGTTCATTATGAATCTCTGCACTTCAGTCAATCAAAGACGTGTTCGAAATATCGTAGAACTTTCATGTTCGGTAGGAGACAGACCGTCATTTTAAACCTGAACTTACCGAGGTTCTCTGTGATCAGCCCGCATTCGAGTTACTCCCCGAGTCAAACACCGGTATTAGGTGGACAAAGCAATCCGGAAGCTTCAGACTCAGGGTGATTTCCCAACAAGAGGCGAAGAACATCTACACCTACCACATCAATACAAAGCAACCATCAATATCAACGTACAGGGATCCAAGTTAACAGCCATGGATCCCTGCTGTATTGCACCCGCAACATCAACTGTAGCACAAAATAGCCACCGCCCATCAACCGGACCTTAAATTCTGCCGTTCAGACCCTCTTCTAGGTCCCCCTCGACGGAAAGGCGCATTTTCGTCCCGCCAGCGTCCCGATTGCATCATTCATTCCCGGCTCCCCGAACTCGCCGCATATCAATTCCGGTAAGAAGTGCTACATCCTCTCTGAACCTAAACCGCCGCAATCATCCAAGTACCCTTTTTTCCCTCTCGACTGACAAATACCCACTTTGCAGCCCATACATCATCACAATAAAAGCCCCTCCCCCTCCTCCCCGCCGCAACGGGACCTCTCTTTGCTCTACAAGAAATGTCCTTCATCTTTCGTCGCCTCTTCTCATCCACCGCATCACCCGCAAACATGGCCGTCACCAAGCAGCAAGTCCAGTCCATCATCGACGAGAACAGCGTCGTCGTCTTCTCCAAGTCGTACTGCCCGTACTGCCGCCAGACAAAGTCCACCCTCGAGGAGCTCGGCGCCGAGTTCAAGGTCGTCGAGCTGGACCAGCTTCGTGAGTCTCTCACCCCCGCCCCAAGTTTCATTCACATGCATTCTTTTTTGTCACTTGAAACGACTTGCTGATTGCAATGCGCAGCCGACGGAGGCGAGATCCAGGACGTCCTCGAGCAAATCTCGGGCCAGCGCACCGTTCCCAACAGCTACATCGCCCAGAAGCACATTGGCGGCAACTCGGACCTGCAGGGCCTGCTCAAGGGCGGCAAGCTCGAGAACATCCTCAAGGAGGCCAGCGCTATCAAGGCGTAAGGTGCCCACTTCACTGTCATGTGCGCGCGCTGTATAGAAAAGGCGTTGCGGCGAGGCTGACGGCGTCGTCGCCAGGTCGTCCAAGCTGTAGCCGCGGCGCCTTGGTTGTTTGATAGTGAAATGGATAATGGAGGGTAATGTTTACCCAGATACCACCATAGGATGCCATAAGAGGTTGGCTAGCGATTTGCACCTTTTGAAATACAAATCATAAGCGCTTTTTCGTTGAGTTGCCAGGCGACTGATTGATAATGTACAATTCCGAGCCCGCGCATCTTTTGAGTCGCGTCATCTAATGCTGCTACATATACATACAATCATTACACCACCTGTGCCGCAACGGTGCCTACCGGCCTTTCAACAAATTCCATGACGCCGTCGATGATGCTTGTTCTCGCTGCCTCGGAGGCAACCTTGCTTCCAGCTAGCCAGTTGAGCCACAGCAAGCGCGATACGCGCTCGTCATCCACCTTGCCGCAGCTCTGTCGGCCGAAACTCCTGCCGTCGTCAAATATGACCTCGAGCAGACCCTTCTCGTCGCGGGTGAGCAGCAGCTCTCGCGACTTGGGCACCTTGCCGCGGCTGAACAGCCTCTTGAACTCCTTCATCGACTCTCCAAACGCATCGTCGCCGAAGGCCTCCTTATCAGCAGACGAGCGGTGGGTGATGGCCCTCACGAACCCGTCGCGCAAGTGAGGAAAGTCGGTATCGCGGACGGGCACGATGCGGAATGCGCTTCGGCAGCCGACCTCCTGCAGCAACGTCGTCCACAACTGCTCGCCCTCCACAGGATCCACCAGTTGCTGGCGCAACTCGTCGCGCTCCGAGGGGACCAGAGTCGTGGCAATGGGGTTGATCTTCTTCGTGAGGTAGTGCTGTAGTTTCGCAACGTCTTGGGTGGCAACGTAGTACCCCACCATATACACCTGGATGCTCAAGAAGCTGACGGTGCGTATGCCGAGGCCAACCAGGGTGTACTCGACGCCGTCTTTGTCCTGGACAGATGCCGCGATCGGAGCTTGAGCGGCAGCCTCGGGGTCGCGCGAGCTGTTCGAGGGGGAGATTGCGATGGTGCGGGGAAAGTTGGGGACCGTCTTGTTGCCTGTTGGGACGAGCTCCCGTCCTTCTTCGTCGTGAATGACGACTTTGCGCTTGCTGCCGGCCTCGGTCGTGAATGTCTCGCTCGGCACCGAAGCATCGAGCTGGATTCCGGAGCGGTGGTCTTCAGACGCGGGGGGTTCGCTACCCTCTGCAGCTGCCTTACGCTTCTTTTCGACAGCTAATGCCTTTCGAAGCTTGTTGGCTGTGTAGACAAAGGAGACGATTCCTGCAATTGCGCCGGCGGCCAGGAAATATGTGCGATCGCGGTCGTACTCTGTGCGAGCCTCGCTGAGCTGGCCGAGGTTGAATCTCTCGACGGGCCTGGCGGGGGATGATCGCTGGCGGGAGAAAAGGGTTCGCCGGGGTGTTCGGACGGGTTGAAGGGTTCTGGGCAAAGCCCTGAGGATTCGTGGACGAAACATTGGGTTTGTCGTCGAGAGTGTCGTTGCAAAAGACGACAGTGGCCTGATGATGGTTTGAGGTCAAGGTTCTTCAGATGGAGCGCCTTTGCGACGGATGCGGGTAGAGTTGATTCAATTTCGGTGCCGACAGAGCAATGCAGCTCATGGTCCAGTCATGTGGTATCCTTGGAGGCGTGGTTATTCCTGCGCAGCACAGACTGGGGGAGTCTGATCGTGGGCTTGTATTCAGGCAGTTGGTCAAGTGGTGGTGATGGAGCTCGACCGGCCTGTCAATGACCAGTGACTTCTTTGCTGACTTGTAGGGTGGGTAGAGCTGCAGCCAATCAGTTCCTGACTGGTGGGTAGCCGGATGACGTCGTGCGTCACGTGGAACGGCAACCTCCGTTTCTGACGGTGGTCAGTGACCCTTCTCCACCGTTTGTTCACGGGAGGCATTCACCACTCAGAGTAAAGCTTCCTGAATAGCACTTGCTGTATAACCGGCTATTGTGATTTGCCACAGCTTTCTCCATGCTGACTGCTGTGTAGCTCAATCGGACTGCGCCGGAATCCCTTTCAGTATGTGCTTTAGAAGGGAGCAAGGTGTCATGTCCGGCGATGGATCCGAAGGATGCGATGCTGCAGAACTGACCTTGCTTCCAGACAGCCAGCTTGTCAGCCGTTTGACTGCGTATAACCAACCGCAGCTTGCATTGCGGGGGACTTGATGGCCATACATGCAGTGGCTGTCAGATGTCGCAAGTATTCGGTATAGAGGAGCCACATGTCTTGTCGAGGGGATCATCTTCGTGTTCGACACTCAAAGGCGTCTTGACTGTTATGCCTGGTAGCATTGAGGACATCCGTGATTGTCTGAGCGTCCACGCGTGAAGGCGTTCTCGATGGCTGACGTTATCACGTCGAGCCATGCTACATTTTGGCGCGCGCTGTGTCATATGACATGTTCGTCTTGAATGCAGCATCCGGGATCTTGCAGTCCAACTGGCCACTACTATATTTCCCTTCCACGTCAACCCCCATTTAAGGTGGTGACTGTAATGATAGCTTCATGAGTATAAGCCTACAAACGCAATAGCCGAGCAAGGCCCTTTAATCACCGTCAAGGATGGAGCGACAGCTGGCCAGGATTCGTCCTCGCCGTCTCACACACGCCATAGGTGTAGGTCTCTGCAGCTTTAATATGTTACTGCTATTTTTAAACACCCGCGAAGCTTGTCTTATTGCTCACAACTCAGTCGAAGCATGCGGCGAGTTGTCTGTACGTCTAGATAGGGTCAGCGTCGGAAGCCCGGCTACAATCACGGACCTGAACTAACTACGTAATGGCAGTGGAGGCAAGGCAGCAAGCCGTTCGACTGGTCGAGAAGGGCTGGCTCATCATTTGGACTCTCAACGACGCGCCGACAACGTCTATGCGCCCGAGAGCCGCCTTGGCATCGCGCCCTAGGATCACCGACCTGAAGGGGCGGCAGCACTTCGACAACACACCGAAGACGCGAGTCGCTGTTCATAACCTCCGACTTCCGATCTCGACACGGTTACGTGCAACACGGGGTTTGCCGTCCTTCGTACCATTGCATCGTTGGCTCTGGTCCTTGACATGTTTGACAAGTGGTTTTGCGCTGCAATGCCGTCGCAGTCTGAAATGCCATTGACTAGTTGAAGGCAGGGCAGCATGGGTGATCCAGGGGTCGCTAGAGGGCTGGGTTGTGTATTCAGATGTGAAGCCGCATCAGTTCCGCGCACCGATGCGGTTAGCCATCCTTGATTGAGTGATGGCCTACTGTGTAGACGCGATTTTGAGATTAACGATGAAAATAAGGCTTAACCAGCTAGTCCATCCCATGGTGGATCGAACCGCACATCGATGGACACCTGAGGCCATACAGCTTCTCGATGCTCTGGCCAGGGAGATTGACAAAAGTGCCACTGGACTAACTGGTAGCTTCCTGTGGATGGAAAAACCGAAGGTGCCCGTGCCAGAAATGAGGCAGACGTCTGAAGCTCTGAAGCAGGCAAGGGAGGCGGAGACGGAGTCTAGGGAGCCAAAGCGTGGAGAAGACAGCTCTACGGGTATTGAACGTTAATTTGGTCTCCGAGGGGCGGAGCATTTGCTGTGCATTTCCATTTGCTTCACTTGGACTGTTAGTTCAAAGTTGTCTGTCTATGCAGTTGAGTAGTAGCATGTGTTGTTGTTTCGCGGGAAGTCTTTGCTGGCCGAGAATACCATAGACGACATAGCCGACAGCTGTGTTGTTCGTACCTAAACTGAAGTCATTACTCGCGCCCTGAAAAATAGAGATGGCAAGTGGCGGACAAGCCGCATGGACGGGACTGGGCATCTCATTTTGATTTACATGCCATGGAGGTTGAGGAAGAGATGCCGTGAACCAACTTAGCTTCTCCAGCGGTTGCTAGTCGGGTCAAAGGAGATTTGCGGGTCGTTCTAATCAATTGCATGCCAGCGTTCCAATGTTGGATGAAGATGAGGAGATCAGATATCTACTCTGGGTCAAGAATTCGAAGACTTGTCGAGGTTAAATTAGCAAGTCAGGAGAATGAGTGTATTACCTTAGTAGGCAAGGTACCTACCTACCCAGGTACACAGCGAGCGACGTTCACGTCTGAAGCACCATGGTGTTTAGGGGTTCAAAGGTCGATCAAGGAGGCCCCAGGTGTATCCAATCATCTGCTGGCCCGCCTGAAAAGCGGCTAAAGAAACCTACATCTCCAGGCGCGTTTTTCGGCGGCTCTGAGCGGAGGACCCCGCTAAAGCGTTACCGATCCCAGGCCTACCTATTCAGGCGCACTCAAGGTAAGTACCAGGCCAAGTACACCGTACGTCCCGGGCGTCTCACCGACTTCACCTCTGAGCCTGACCTGTCGTCTGTCCCATAGGTAAGGTAGGTACGCATATACCTAGGCACTCTGAGCTGGAAAGCAAGTGTCACGGTGCACAGTTGCGACTCGAGCCGACGCATAAACATCTCAACAGGACTTGTCAGAAGCCCCACGCTGCTGTTGTCGGGAAATCGTCTCGTCTTTCTCGCCTGGTTTCGGCTGTGACTGCGGTGCTCTGGCCACTCAAGTAGGCTTGACTGACTTCTCATAGCCCTGACGTCTTTGGGAATGAGTCCCCTCGCCCTACATACTGTAGGTACGATGCATGTGCCTCACCGTATTGTGTCAGAACCTCCTGCCCTGGGGGATCGGTTGTCTGTCTGGGTGGACAAGGAACCTGGCCCTCTGAACGGATACATAGGTACCAGAAGTAATCGTACACCACTCCCGGCCACATCTGTACTTCCAGCCCGAATCATCTTTGAGACTCATGTTCTGATTGTCTGTCTACCTACTGGTACAAGGGACTTGTCGAGTACCTTCCCTCGTTGTTCCAACCGTACCTTTTCACGGTCGCTCCTACCTACTAATAGTACACAGTACACAGTACTCGTCCCGACTCCCTTACCTTGACGTCTTGCTACGACATTGATTAAGCATTCAAACTGCGCGAACGGCATTATTTGTCTGCCTTATTCCCAGCATCTCTTGCTCTTGCTCAAGCTACAGCTCCGTCTCGTCTGCTCGGACTCCCGCATTGGTCTGAAGATTGCCGTCAACGCAAAAAAACCAGACCGGCAGCTGCAGGTCGGGTCACGCGACGACCCTATTTGCAGTAACGACGCCCTTCCTCGTCAGAGTGATTAGACGGCCAGCAAAGTCAAAAGTCAACTCGCCCATGACGTCCGAATAGGGTGCCTGGCTAGCATTTTTGAATTGAATTGTCCTGGAAGAACCGCCTCCCGCAGCGTCGCTTCTCGCCTGGTCAGGTCCTTGTTGTGCTACTGCGACTTCCTGCTCAACAACCGACGATCCACGCCGACCGACACCTACCCCGAAGTTATTTTGCCTCTACATCGTGAATTGAACTAAACTCCACCCGACTCTACTCCGTACCTACTGAGGCATCGTCCTTGTCCGCCAGGCGCAGCCCAGTTCAAGCCCCAACCTGCGTCTAGGGGTGTCAAGGTGTGCTTTACATCTGCTGCCGTACCGTGTCAGGGTAGGGTGTCACCTCCCTTCAGCCATTAGGTTCTTCTCCCTGGCTCGCTCTCCGCCACGCCGCCGCATCGCTCCGCACCGTACCGCGGAGCAACCTGGAAGGCCCCAACTCATAAAGCGAGGTACTGCTTAGCCTCCCCCCGGTCGGTCGCCATTCGTCTTCGCTGTGCTGCGCTGCTGCGAGGGCTCACAAGTGCTATTTCTGCAAGCACTGCGCAAGAAAGAGAGACACGACCTGAATCACGATTCGCACCGCGAACCGCGAACCACGAGCCACGTCTACGACATCAACCTCGTCTCGTGCCGTCTGGTGTCGCAATCCCATCTGGCTTCCACCATTGCCTCCATCGTATCCGTATCTCTTCTTTCCGCTTTGGACTGCAGACACTCGTGGACACCAGCCTCCACAAAATCCGTCGAGAGTTGAGACCCCAGATTATTACGCATTTTCGTCTCCTCCCAAAAGTCCATATTGTCTCTCCCTGACGTCGTTTCTCCCATCCCGACTCGCTTGTTTCCCTGTCCGACTCCAAGCAACCTGTCACCTTGGCGCGCTTTGCTCGTCACACTCAAAAAGGTCTGCTGTCCTGTCCAAGACGGACCGGTCCAGACTAGCCCAGCACAGCATTGCCCTGTCTGCACACCATCGTCGAACAGAGGTACGTCCACGTCCAACCCTGCCGAGCCTACCTACCTAGCGGCCATCCTGCGGTACTCTCCTGTACTCCGTACAGTACCTAGACTAACCGCTGCCCTCCTCCAGGCTTCCCGATCTCTCTCATCCACTGTCGGAGCCTCTCCAATACCATTTTCCGTGGGTCAGGCGTCAGCGTCAGCGTTCACCATCGCCCAGCCTCTTCGTGGGACTAGTTCGCCGCAAACTGAAAGACAGCCGTCACAACCCTCCTTCTGGTGACAAATCCCCGCCATCTGCCACCCTGCTTCTGGCAAGCCGACGACAAACGTCAACCGCTGCGGACCGTCACCGTCGTCCCTAATTGCTTGTCCGTGGTCTTGTGCATCAATACCGATCGGTGATTTCGACTCATCCCTTCCTCCACTTCCTGTACCGAAAAGCCCTCGATACTGCCTACTCGATCCTCGACCGGCCAGCCGACCGAACGACCGTCGACTCGATCGTCCACACGTTGTCGCCATTTGTCGACCACGATGAGGCCCGCTGCCCCGTCGATAGAAATCATGGCTGCCCAGTCAGTCACACCAGACTCACGCTCCTCGTCGTCCACCAACTCCCCGCTCCCCGCCGACAACGAGGAGTCAGATTTCTTTATTGCCGGCAACGACTCCCAGTCGTCGCTGGGCGTACCCAATCTCGAGGATATGCAAGTCACCGACGACCCGTGTCAGCCCGCGGTGAATAGGCTGCCCAGCGAGATCCTCATCTCCATCTTCGCCAAGCTCAACAGTACCTCGGATCTTTTCCACTGCATGCTAACGTGCAAGCGATGGGCCAAGAATTCTGTCGACCTGCTGTGGCATCGTCCCGCTTGCACTAACTGGAAGAACCACGAGTCCATCTGTCGCACCCTGCAGCTCGAGACGCCCTTCTTCGCTTACCGCGATTTCATCAAGCGCCTGAACCTGGCCGCCGCCCCGCTCGCCGACAGAGTCAGCGACGGGAGCGTTCTTCCTCTGGCAGTCTGTACTCGCGTCGAGCGCTTGACGCTGACCAACTGTCGGAAACTCTCCGACACCGGCCTGACGGCCCTCGTAACAAACAGCTCGTCCCTGCTTGCGCTCGACGTTTCTGGCGTGGGCGACATCACAGACCTGTCCCTCAATACCATCGCCGAACACTGCAAAAGGTTGCAAGGCTTGAACATTTCTTGCTGCAAGAAGGTTACGAATGAGAGCATGATCACGCTCGCCGAGAGCTGTCGGTTCATCAAAAGGGTACGTCAGTCTACTATTTGCAGTGTTGACTGCCCCGCCATCTGACGCGTGTCAGACCGTTGCCCTGTCTGGGACCTTCGCTAACATGACTCTTGCTCCAGCTCAAACTCAACGAGTGCGACCAACTAGAAGATAACGCTGTTCTGGCCTTCGCCGAGCATTGCCCAAACATCCTCGAGATCGACCTCCATCAGTGTGTCCAAATCGGCAATGAGCCCATCACTGCCCTCATCACCAAGGGCCAGTCGCTACGCGAACTCCGTTTAGCGGGTTGCGAGCTCATCGACGACAGTGCCTTCATGTCCCTGCCACTCAACAGGACATACGATCATCTCCGCATCCTGGACTTGACATCTTGTGCTAGACTCACCGATCAGTCAGTGCAGAGAATCATCGAGGCCGCCCCGCGACTTCGGAACCTGGTCCTTGCCAAGTGTCGCAATATCACCGACGTCGCCGTCAATGCCATTGCAAAATTGGGCAAGAACTTGCATTACTTGCACCTGGGGCACTGTGGACACATCACAGACGAGGCGGTGAAGCGACTGGTCCAAGCGTGCAATCGCATACGATACATTGACCTTGGGTGCTGTACGTTGCTGACGGATGACTCGGTGACGCGCCTTGCGCAGCTTCCCAAGCTGAAGAGAATCGGGCTCGTCAAATGCAGCAACATCACTGATGAGTCTGTCTTCGCTCTCGCCCGCGCCAACCACCGCCCCAGAGCTCGCCGGGACGCCAGCGGTCATATTGACGAGTACTATGCCTCCAGCCTCGAGCGCGTTCATCTAAGCTACTGCACCAACCTTACCCTCAAGGCAAGTCACCTTTGAATATCTCCAGGGACGCTCGTTAACCATGTAACAGAGCATTATCAAATTGCTAAACTACTGTCCACGCCTAACCCACCTTAGCTTGACCGGGGTCACTGCATTTTTGAGAGAAGAATTCAATGAATTCTGTCGTCCACCTCCGGCCGGTATGCCGCTTCCAACATCATAGTCTTGTCGCTAGACTAACACGTTGTAGAATTTACGGAGCATCAGCGCGGCGTGTTTTGTGTATTCTCGGGTGGTGGTGTCACGAAGCTCAGGGAGTATCTGAATACTTCTCCAGAATACGAAGCGTTGCGAGAGTCGCCCGGCCCGCGGTACTCTGGCGGTATTCTTAGTCGTATCCCTCTGGACCCCCGCTCGGCACCCGGCGGAATTGCAGGTCCAGCCAACGGAGATATAGAAGTCGACGAGCCGGAGGCGCCCGAGGACGATGAGTTTGAAGGTCTCGACGGCAGCGAAATGGCTGTTGACGGGCAACCCCTTTTGGCTCAGAACCTCGTCAACGAGAACGCCCAGCAAGTCGGCATGGCTCCGCCGCCGCCCCCAAATCATGTGCCGCCTACCGGCGCCGTCCCCATGTTTGCGCAGCCTCTCGCTCAAGCACCGATGCTATATAGCCCCATCAGCCCTGGTTTCCCACAGTCGACTCGGTCACCGAGCACGGCCGGACCCTCGCACCACCCACCGCCCTTGATCGTGTCCAGTCACTACTCCCCAGCGTCACCTGGCGCCCCCCCCGGCGCATCCACTGCCACAGCCGTTTCCCCGCATGGAACGAACTTGGGCTTTCCAGCGTACACGAACAGAAGACCTGCGCCGCTGGGTGCCAGCACAGCGTCCATGGAAGCTTCTATGCTGAGCCCCGCGTCCCATCGCAGCCGTCCGGCTAGCGTCATCTCCATGGAGGCGTCGATGCTAGGACCGCCTGATCATGAGCTCGCGGAGTCGTCCCCAGCCAATGCGCCGCAGCACTCGTAGCTTGCGAGAGCACACCACCAAGCCAGTTCATAAGGTTATACGGGAAAATGGTTACGCACGGATGAGACATGCACGGCAAATATACCCAGGAGAGCGCGGAGAACACGGGAGAAATCGGTAGACAGACGGGCACAGAACCGCTTTTCTTTTTTGGTCTTGGCATGTAGCCGCCTCTTTGGCATTTATCCAGCAGGGAAAGTGTCTTGGGGCGTGGTATCCCTCCTCGGCCAAGGCGTTGACAGGTTTCGTCACTCACGGGGTCAGCCCATTTGGTTCTTTTCAACTTTACCAGAGTGTACCTTCTTCATACTCCTCCTTCTGAGGGCGTCGTTTTTCTGCGGGGGTTGAAGGGGGTTTCTCTTCGTTTTGCGGTCAATTTGGTTTTTGCAGACTTTCAGTTTGGTGGTAGTACTAGGGTAACCAGTGCGGACATCCAGCATTGATGAAGAACGAAAGACATTATTTGGCCCCGATGGTTTGAGCACCTGGAGTCGAGACGAGAAACGCTTGTGAGTGCTGTTTTTGACAGCGCTCATCCATGGGTATCAATTTACATACAACTATTCTGATGCGCTTGCGGTGCCCATCTCACGGTCCTCTCCTGTCAAGAACTCTGTAACCATCCCTGTCGTGCTCTCACCAGAAGCCCATGATACTCTGCTGGTGTTGCTGCTGAACCATCAGTAGATTACACCTTTGCATGATGAACCAGTGCACCAAATCCCGAGCTGCGAGGGCATCTTCCAGACTATCGTGGCCTGCCTTACCGACCTGAATATTGCGGCCGAGAATCTCCCGCGTCAGAGCTTTCAGGCTGAGTTTACCCCTCTTCGACCTTTGGGTCTTGGTCTTGGTCTCGCCGTCAGAGCCCTTATCGGAGCCTTCCGCGTCGGAAAACGTCATCAGATCGTTCGACTGCTCTCGGGCCTTGGCAGCGGCGAGTAAAGCGGCTTCTTCCTCCTTCTTCATAAGCTCCTCGGCCAGCTTCTCCTGTGCGGCCTTTTCTGCCGCGGCCAGAATCAAGGAATCGATAATCAGCGGATGGATCCAGCGCAGCGATGCAAGGTCATTGTTGACGGCGTGTCCGACGACGACTGTCTCGGGGCCAACCCACTTCCAAACTTCCTCCCTGGCAGCGGCGAGTCCTCCGATGAGACATTTGCCCTTGTTGCGGGCATCCTCCATGTCCTTCCGCGAGACGCCCGAGTAGCGCGTGTTGTAATGTAACATCTTGACGTCCGGGTAGACCAGGCTGTCGAGAAGAATCTCGCTTGTAAAATAGTCGACCACACTGACGCGAATCAGAACCGATTCACCATCGTAAGCCACGCCCATCTCGCAGTCGATGGCGACAGCTTGTCGCGGCTGACGAGTGCGGCCGGAAAGGTCGTGATAATGGTTATCCAAGATGGAAATCAAGGGCGGAGGTGAGAGATCCAAGAGGGTGGATGGGGGCGTTCTGTGGAATTGGTGGCGCGTGACAAGCTCCTGCTCATTGTAGAGGCGGGCCTCATGTTCTGGGGCAAAGGTGCAACCGGGGGCAGAGGCAAAGGTACGGCAGCAGGTCCATTGCTGGCCGCGTCAGTGTTCTGTGAGACATGCAGAGCTGGTGGGTCCCTTACCATGCGGATGATACGACCGGTGTGATACTGGCACTTGAGGGCTTGCTTGGGAGGCTTCGTAGCCTGGTCGCCATTCCCATCTTTGGCCTCGACATTGGTCCTGCCGGAGGTAGACGCGCCCTCAGAGGGAAGCTTGGGTCGCGAAGCAGACGACTCTTGGGCGTCCTTGCACTCAGACCTGAGCCTATTCTTATTGTTCGACACTGCTCGCGTGTTAGTAAGTGTTAGTAAATTGGCAAGATGCGCAGGGAGAGGCGGCTTACTGCGGGCGTGGCATCTGCGGCAACGCTTCTTATCGTCAATGTCTACCGCGGACAGTGTGGTGGTTATAAAGCCGTTCCTGAGCAGGACATCTTTGGTGTGGGTCGTGGAATGCAGTTGCTGAAGGTACGCTGGCGTTGCCTCAATCGCGGTTGAAGGCTGGCCGTAGGGGTTCCGAGGCGGCATCTGGAAAGCCATCGTCGGGGCCGGAGGTATGGGAGAGAGACTGTGCTGTTATCTGGTTGAAAAAATTTAGGTGCGAATTGCGAAAGCTTTCAACTGAAGATATATATACCCAATAGGTCCAGACTCGAAAAGTTCCAACGTTGTTGGTGACCAAGGGCAGAAGAGGACGCCACTGTTAAGCGGAGGTTGGAAGGAGGCAATGGCAGACGATGGCCTATGGGGATGACGCTGGTCGTATCCAAGGCAACTCGAGGTTTTGGCAGCTGTAGCTTCGATCTCAGCTGACGACTGCGATCATTGTGGCTGTTGTAGAGGTTGAAAGTGGAAGTGGAAGTGGAAGTGGAAGCGGGAGTGGATTTCTGCAGGCTGCAGGCGTTTGTCTTGGATCGGAGGCCACCCGCGTGGCCGTTTGCCCTTGCCATTTGCGTTGCTCTGGCCGTTTGTCTGCCTCGTGACTTCCCTTTGCGTTGACCACCTTTCTTCTCTTCTCTCCAGATTAAATTTCGTCAACTGGCGGAGCCGATGGGCTGATGTTGCGCCTGGATCCTGTTGCCCGGGACGTTTGTTGCGTCCCTCAATGTCAGGTTGACTAGAAACGCTGTCGGGTCTTTTAGGTACTGGGCCGTGCACCGCCTCTCTTCTCGGCCGATTGTAAACACCAACTGCATGTAGAAATCTGAAGCAGCTGGAGGATCACCCGAGATGGGTTCGCTGAGTACCAACAGACCGAGTTGCTGTGAGTGTCTATGGCGACACTCGATCTCATCATCTTCTTTACCGAGGCCGGGCACTGACCACACAACGTACCTAGGTGCCTGAACAGCTTGCACGTGAGAGATGACGTGGAAGTGGCCCATCTCCTCTGCTGGCTTGAGGCCTTGAGTCAGGAAATAGTCGTTCCCACTGTATGGTCATCAACACGCAGCGTCCTTGACCGGTTCCTTTGATTCAGTACTGCGCAAGTTGAGTGCACGCGCCTGTCCGAAGATCGGTCCATATCGTGGAATGGCATGGCTGTTGCCGCCCCCTACTGAATAAAGACTCAATTGACACTGAAGGTCTACAAAACAATCTCCCCTGCAGATACGACATCCAACGAGGCATCAACATCGCTCTGGGGACATCGCTCTAGTAGCTACAACGACCGCAGTAGGAGCATTCCTGTGAGCAAGCAGTGTAGTCGCCTCCGGAGTCTTCTCCATCGCTCCAACCCAGCTCGCTATGTTTCCAATCTTCGCTGCGTCCATCCGCAAAGTCAACATCGTCATCGTTATCGTCACCACCGTTGTCGACGAATTTCTCATTGTTTCCCACGCCCTGCTTGCCCCCCGCCAGCCAAGCACCCCACTTCGCATGCAAGTCTGGGCTGAGGATGGAGGGCAGACCCGGAGTCTGAGCTCTGATTTCGAGCTTGTCGAGCGTCTGCCGACAAATTTCCAGCTTCTTTTCGGACCTGGTACGGGCAGTCCCGATGATGTGATGGAGGAGCGCCACCAGTTGGGACAGTTCCTTAGCCATGGACTTCTCCCAGTCTCTAACTTCGGCCGAGACGTCTCTGACCTGAATGTCGTTGAAGACGCCATGATCATGGTACGCCAGCACAAAGTTGGGAATCTGCGAAACCCACATGCGAGGGAGTTCTTCTCCTAGGATATCGCAACCCTTGCGCTTACTGGACCGCGTCTTGAGATCAAACACAGCCGACTGAGGCACCATGAACCCGCCAGCCTGCACCTCCAGCCGCGTTGACACGTCCGGGATCTTTGCCTTAATCTCGTTGTCGCCGAGGCTAGTGATGAGTTCCTCAACGGAGCATACCTTGTCAGTCTGATGTTTGCCTCTGCTGATCTTGGACTCCAGCTTGTCTTCGACATAGCCGTCGCCTTCGTAGCGGACGATACAGCCCAGGCCGCCAAAGCTGTAGCGCAGGATTCGCTGGTGAGACTCCGATCCGCGGACGCTACCATCCCACGTCGTATTGGCGTCCGGAAAAGCGTGGCCGTATCCGTGTATATTAGGAATTGTCTCTCTGGGCGAGTTCTCCCGACGAATAAGGTGGACAGCGCCGTCGACCACTTCGGCAAGCATGCGAAAAGGCCGTTCATCACCGCGCACAAACCGGAGCAGGTTGCCTAGAGTACTGCCGCAGGCGACGAGGTCCACCTGTTTCTCGAGAGGCTGAGGATGCATGGTCATGACAGCTTGCACCGCTGGCTCCATAGGATGCTCTGGGTATCGAGCGGCGTTCTGGTCGCGGTAGAAGACCCCACTGTCCTCTCGCAACTTATCGGGCTTAGCAACCGGTGTCCATCGGGGCGGAGCTCCTAGTGATTAGCCGGTCAGCGAGAATACACTTACGACGACACACGTTGCTTACCAGGAACAACGATGGAAGGGTTGGACCTGTCCAGCCAGTTGTAGGATGCCATAAGGCTACAATCCGTCACTCGAGCCGATGATACGTGTGCAGAAGCCTTGACCGAAAGCTGAGTGGTTGTGATCGTCTCCAACAAAGTCCCAAAAGGGGGTGCAGGCGACGCTCTCACCGGCTCAGGTCGACGCCAGCGGGAGTTACGATGGTACATGGCGATACGGTCTTGAAGATGGCGATCTGCGGATTGGGCAAAGTGTTCTAGGAAGAGGTGACAAGAGGAAAGGGATGAGTTGAAGTTGGAGATGTGGCGGCCCCCTTCCCTTTTGAAGTCACAACCTGATCTTTCTACTTCGTCAAGACTGGGCCACTCAGAGGCCTCTGATGCGGGAGGCCGACCACGACCCCAACAAGCGACCACCGACGGCCCAGGTTGGCCTTTGACAGCCCTCCTTTCTCATTTTTCTACTTTGATGCATTTCTTTTACTGCTCGCTTCTCTGTCCCAACAAAGCTGTGGGCCTCCGGGGAAGCCTAACTTTGTCTTGTCTGCCTGATGATGCGCATGTGATAAGTACTCCCAGCTTTCCCACATGTGCCACAGGATTTATTCCATGGGCCATCACCTCTTCGAAACCAACTGAGCAAGCTATTTATTCGGCGGACACTCCCACACGACTGTCACCATACTATCTGGTCTTGTCCTCGTTTGAGTCCAGCGTTCGACCCACAATCTCACCTTGCTTCGTGTCTACTTCCCCAGAACCAACCACAACCTCCTGACAATAAACACGAGCGGACTGGAGCCATGGTAACCGTCTCGTCAAACCAGCGTCGCACCGATCGACTGCTGAAGTTGTTCCGAAATGTCACCAAAGGTGGCAAATCGATTGCAACTGCAGCCGAGGCCCGTCTCTTCCTCGAGGCTGTCCGGACGCATACTTCGCCTGTTGAGTGCCTGGAATCCGTCACTGCGACCGAGGCTGCCAAAGAAGCGCTTCGGCACAGCATTCGAATAGATACATCGGTGCTTTTTATACGCTCTGATGTCCTGCCGTTTCTCGACTACCTGGGTGATCCTGCGATCAAGATGGTGTACAACGGGCAGCTCCTCAGCCAGGTGCTCGGCATCATCGTCCACCCCCCCTTTCTCTGGGAAAGCCTCTTGGCGGCCTATGCCGAAGGTAAATTCGACGAGGCCAACCTGCGCACTTTTGCTTGGCTTTGTTTTGAGCTAGCGAGCCTCCCGCAAACCGATGACAGCATCATCAGCGGCATCTCGTCTGCTCTCCAGCAAACACCGCTTCAGGAAACCCAGGACCACGCTACCAGGGACGTCACCTATCGGATCAAGAAGGTTCTGGCGTTACGATCCTTGCCGTGTCCCGACAAAGACGCCGATGCCGCTGGTGGTCGACACGACAATGATTTCGCCAACTTTCGAGACATTTCCATCTTCCCCACCAGCGATGAGTTCTACTCGAGCGTCCCGCCATACTTCCGACGCGCAGCCGAAGTCGATGCGACCGACCATGCGGAGAGACCTCGGGCCCATCTCGATAACCAATTCCGTTTGTTGCGCGAGGACATGCTGGGTGAACTTCGTGATGACCTCAAGGTAGCAATCGGCCGGAAGAAAAGCCGGAAAAACACCCCTCAGATCTTGGGTCATCTGGCTCCGGTCGGCATGGATACGGGCGACGACAGACGTGGCAGGTTCTGTACCGTTCTTTTGACCTGCAAGTCTGGCTTGGAGTCGTTGACGCAGCTTTCCCAAACCAGCCGAGGCCAATATCTCAAGGACCACAGGAGCTTCCTGCGCCATCAGTCCTTCGGCGCGCTCTGCGGGGACAAGCACATTGTTGCGTTTGCATTTCTCATGCGAGACGTGGATCAGTTGGTCAAGGAACCCCCAGTCATCGCCCTGCAATTCACCAACAGTGAAGCCTTTGCTAGAGCTCTACATGCCTTGCAGTCTCCCAACAATCTGCGCTTCATCTTGGTCGACACCCCTGTGTTTGCTTATCAACCCGTGCTTGAATGCCTGCAGGGAATGGTTGAGATGCCACTGGATGGATGCCTTCTTCGCGACGATTCGGAGTACCCCAGCCAAGTGGTTCATTCCACTAAGATCAAGACATGTGTCGACCAATTCGAGTACATGTTGGCCAAAGATGTGAAGACAGTCCGCATAGGTAGTCAACCTTTCGAGCTTGACGAGTCTCAAATCAGAGCTGTGCTGCACGCGTTGAAGAGCCCGGTAGCCCTCATCCAAGGTCCCCCAGGTAAGTCGCTTCGCGCAATGACGCATCATGCCCGCGATCTATCTGGGTGATGGGTTTCTACTGACACCATTTCCAGGTACAGGCAAGTCGTTTGTTGGTGCCCTTGTAGCAAAGATCTTGCTTTCAGACCCCGATAAGCGCGTTCTGGTCCTCAGCTACACCAACCACGCTCTCGACCAGTTTCTTGAAGACTTGACAAAGATTGGCATCTTGTCCGACTCCATGGTACGCCTCGGCTCCAAGTACAACCAGGTAACCGAGGCGCTCTCTCTCGACAAGCTGCTCCGTTCCGAGGGCCGCCAGCAAACGAGACCTCCTTGGGAGAAGATCAATGGCGCAAAGGCGGTCATGGCCGAGGTGAGAGCCGAAATCGACAGCGCTTGCAAGGCCCTGATGCGCGAAAAGGCGCTGCCGCTAGAGGTCTTCAATTACCTCGAATTTTTGGACGACGCCCAGGACTTCTACGAAGCATTCCGTCTGCCTGAGCAGGAAGATGGTTTCCAGATGGTCGGTCCTGAAGGCAACCCCCAACACAAGATGGGCCCCGACTATCTTTTTCAGCGATGGGCACGTGGTCAAGATGCAGGAAACCTCAGTGCTGTCTTATCACAGGAGAGCAAATACATCTGGGTGATGACAGATGATGAGAGGAGCCAGCACCTCGACACGTGGGTGAAACAACTACGAAGAGAGCAGATCGAAACTATTCAACGTCTGGCTCAACGATACGACGGCGCCCAGCGCGAGGTTGACACACTCTTCGACGAGTCCAAGTGTGCGTTGGTCCAGACAAAGCGACTGATTGGATGCACCACCACTGCGGCTGCCAAGTACAAGTCTCTCGTTAAGGCCGCCAAGCCAGACGTTGTTCTTGTCGAAGAAGCGGGCGAGATCCTCGAGGCTCACATCCTGACGGCCTTACACTCAGCAACCAGCCAAGTCATCTTGATCGGAGACCACAAACAGCTACGGCCCAAGATCAACAACTACGCTCTCAGCGTTGAGAAGGGCGATGGATATGATCTCAACCGTTCGCTTTTTGAGAGGCTGATCCTGCAGGACCAGGACCACATTACTCTGCAGAAGCAACACCGCATGCATCCTGAGATTTCCGACCTAGTCCGGGAGATGACTTACCCTCAGCTGCTCGACGACGAGAAGACGCTCTTGCGAGCAACACCTAGAGGCCTAGGGGGAAGGGTGACTTTCATCAATCACAGCCAGCCCGAAGACTTGGCCTGCGAAATTGCTGACCGAGGAGACGTTGGGTTCAAGGCCAGCAAGAAGAACAGGTACGAAGCCGAGATGGTTCTCAAGATCGTAAAGTATCTGGGGCAGCAAGGCTACAAGACCGACAACATCGTCGTTCTGACACCATACCTTGGGCAATTGCGCCTGCTCAAAGAGCTCTTGAGCAAAGAGAACGATCCTGTACTCAACGACATGGACTCTTTCGAGCTCATCCGCGCAGGGCTCATGACTGCAGCAGCCGGGAAAGTCAAGCATGGATCAGGTCAGATCAAGCTGTCAACCATAGGTAAGGCGTCTTCCGGGCAGGTTTCTCACATGAGGCCGTAACTAAAAGCTGCAGACAATTACCAGGGAGAAGAGAGCGACATCGTCATCGCGTCCATGACGCGCAGCAACACCAGGGGGGATATTGGCTTCATGAAAGCTCCCGAACGACTCAATGTGCTGTGCTCCCGAGCAAGGGAATGTCTCATCCTGGTTGGCAACATGGAGACGTTTATGGGATCTTTGCAAGGCAAGGCGGTTTGGCTGCCCTTTTTCAGTCTGCTGAAAGAGAAAGACTACCTGCACGATGGCCTCATCGTCCGTTGCCAACAGCACCCGGAGAAGACTGCACTGCTGACGAAGCCGGAGGACTTTGGCTCCAAGTGCCCCGATGGTGGCTGCGACAAGAAATGGTGAGTTGACATGATGCCTTTATACGCTCAATATCGATAAACTATGCTCTTGACTAACATCTTTGGTCCAGTGATGCTTTGCTGTCATGCGAGAAGCACAGATGCCAGATGCGCTGTCATCGCATAGCAGATCATAGCAAGGCTGCCTGCCACGAGCAAGTTCAACAGACCTGCGACCGAGGTCACGTCTTCACACTTCGCTGCTCCGAGCAGGACGTCATTTGTCCCACCTGCCACCAAGAAGACGAAGACAACCGCAGGAGGATGAAACGCGATCTCCAGATGGAGAAAGACCGCCTGCTGGCCCAGAAGCGCTACGCGGAGGAACTTCAGCGGATGCAAGACGAGCTCGACCACGAGAGGCGTAAACTGAGATACGCACAGGAAGAAGACGACCAGAAGCGGCAGCTGGAGCAGGCGCGTGCAGATCTCAAGGACATCCGGGAGACCAGGACCCTTGCAGAGGCCATGCGAGAGGCCTCCAAGGTCAATCAGCAGGCCCCGGATGTTGCGTCTGCCCACGAAGACACGTCTACGGATGACTTTCTAACACCCAGCGGCGCTCGCGCAGAGTGGGAGGACATGAAGAAGCAGTTTGGAGCATCGAGTGCGCCACTGGATACGCTGATGGGCATGACAGGACTGGAAAGCGTCAAGGAGGAGTTTCTATCCATCAAGTCCAAGGTCGATGTTGCAGTGCGGCAAAATGCTTCTCTCTCCAAACAACGCTTTGGCTGTACTTTGCTAGGAAATCCAGGCACAGGTACGATTCCAGCTTTTACGCTTGAATCAGATCGTCAGCTAACATTGCAAAGGCAAAACCACGGTTGGACGAATCTACGGACAATTCCTGAGGTCCGTTGGTGTAATTGCCGGCGCCAAGTTCGAGGAAACATCAGGCTCTAGGCTTGCCAACGAGGGCGTCACCGGCTGCAAGGCGATGCTGGAGAAGATGTTGAACGATGGAGGTGGGGTCGTTTTCATTGACGAAGCTTACCAGCTTTCGTCCGGAAATAGCCGCGGAGGCTCTGCCGTACTCGATTTCCTTCTTGCGGAAGTCGAGAATCTCACGGGGAGGATCGTCTTCGTGTTGGCTGGCTACAACAAGCAGATGGAGTCCTTTTTCGCGCACAACCCGGGTTTCCCGAGCCGTTTCCCCCTGGAGATGAAGTTCGCGGACTACAGCGACAGCGAGCTCCTCAAAATCATGCACATGGAATTGAAGAAGACGTACGGTGGCCGAATGAAATGGGAAGACGACCTCTTCATGAGAATCGCCATTCGCAGACTTGGCCGAGGACGAGGAAAGGAGGGCTTCGGAAACGCAAGAGCGGTCCAGAACCTCCTCGACAGGGTGACCGGTCGTCAAGCAGACAGGCTTCGCAAGGAGAGACTTGCAAAGGTGCGGTCGGACGACCTCCTACTCACGAAGGAAGACCTCATAGGCCCGGAGCCCTCCAGTGCTCTCGGTAAATCAGAGGCATGGGCCAGTCTCCTCAAACTCATTGGTCTGGCGGCCGTCAAGGAATCTGTCAAGGCACTCGTCGACAGTCTGCAGACGAACTATTGGAGGGAACTGGCGGAAGAGCCGATCCTCGAGTACACACTCAACAAGGTGTTCCTCGGGTCTCCGGGCACAGGAAAGACGACGGTCGCCAAGTTGTACGGCGCGATTCTGGTAGACATTGGACTCTTGTCCAATGGTGAAGGTACGTTCTGACAAACAGTGATGGAACGAGGCCTGGACTAACTTTACGCAGTCATTGTCAAGAACCCATCCGACTTTGTGGGCGATGTTATTGGGGGCTCGGAGAAGCAAACGAAGGGCATTCTCGCCTCCACGATGGGCAAGGTACTAGTCATCGACGAGGCCTACGGGCTTTATAACGGTGGCGGCGCTTCAGATTTGAGGGGCACAGACCAGTTCAGAGCAGCCGTTGTAGACACCATCGTCGCTGAGGTCCAGAGCGTCCCTGGAGAAGACCGTTGCGTCCTGCTTCTCGGTTACAAGGACCAGATGGAGAAGATGTTCCAGAATGCCAACCCAGGCCTCAGTCGACGGTTTCCCATGGAGTCTGCCTTCACTTTCGAGGACTTTAACCAATCGGAGCTGCAAAACATATTGGAAATCAAGCTCAAGCAGTCAGGCTTCAAAGCCACCGATCAGGCGAAGAGGGTGGCCATGGAGATGCTGGACCGGACGCGGAACCGCCCCAACTTTGGCAACGCCGGCGAGGTTGACATTCTGTTGGACCAGGCCAAGGTCCGCCACCAGAAGCGGCTCTCTTCCAATCAGACTGACCGGGTTTCCACCCTCGAAGCACTTGACTTTGACGAGGACTTTGATCGCGCCGAGCGGGCTGACACCAACGTCGTCAAGCTCTTTGAAGGAACCCTTGGATGCGAAAAGATCGTGGCAAAGCTGGAGGGTTTCCAAGAGAGTGTTGGGTCTATGAAGGCGCTGGGTATGGATCCAAAGGACCACGTCCCTTTTAACTTCATCTTTCGTGGACCGCCGGGGACGGGCAAGACGTCTACCGCAAGGAAGATGGGCAAGGTTTTCTTCGACATGGGATTCTTGTCCAAGGCCGAGGTATTAGACTGCTCGGCCACAGATCTCATCGGCTCTTATGTTGGTCATACCGGGCCCAAGGTGCAGAAGCTGCTTGACAAGGCCCTTGGCCGAGTACTGTTTATCGATGAGGCGTACCGACTGGCGGGGGGCCGCTTCGCGCAAGAGGCCATTGACGAGCTCGTCGACTGCATGACCAAGGAAAGGTACAAGGGCCGGCTGATCATCATCCTCGCCGGGTACGAGCGCGACATGAGCCGGCTACTTTCTGTCAACCAGGGCTTATCCAGTCGGTTCCAGGAGGTCTTTGACTTTCCCAGTCTGGAACCAGAAGACTGCTTCAAGCTCCTCGTTCAACTTTTGCAAAAGCAAAAACTCAAGGCCGAGAGCGGGAAACCGACGAACAGCATGCTGTTGGCTTGTCTTGATAATCCGACAACGCAGTTCAGAGGCGATGTCGTGAACAATTTCGCTCGTCTCACGGAGCAGGATGGCTGGGGCAGCGCCCGCGATGTGGAACTTTTGGCCAAATTGGTATTCAAAGCAGCGCTGAAGGCCAGACAAGGCCCCTGCATTACCATCACGGAGGATATTGTCAGCAAGGAAATGACGGCCATGTTCGATGAACGCAAAACCCGGAAACCCCACCCGAAGCCTCAGCAGACAGTTGATGAGGAACTCCAGAACCTGGCAGCGCCGCCTACTTTGCGTCCAAGTAAGATGGCGACCAGAACAGCGACATCATCGCAGCAGCCGCAAGTGAAGACGCCCGACGACGGACAGCAGAAGCCGGCCGATGATTCGACGAGACGCGGCGATGATGGAAGCATTCGCCAAGTAACCCGAGACGCAGGGGTGAGCGATGAGGACTGGGAACAGCTGGAGCGCGACAAAAAGACGGAGGAGGAGAAGCAGAAGAAGTACGACGACTTGCGCAAGGCCCAGCGAGAGGCGTCTGGTGCCGCGAGGGAGGCCATCTTGAAGCAGCTGATCGAAGAGGAGGCGCGACGCCAGAAAGAGGAAGCAGAGCGCAAAAAGGCCGAAAAGGCTGGCAAGTGTCCTGCCGGATATCGTTGGATCAAGCAGGCTGGGGGATACAGGTGTGCAGGGGGATCCCATTACGTGACTGACGAGCAGATTGCCAGAGGCTAAGGCGATACGAATGCTGTCATGCGCACGATGGAAGGCAATTAGTTGTCGGCTTGCTGCCATGATATGGCGCATAGAGACTATTGTTACATCAATGAAGGTAGTGTCTGGACCGGAGATTTGGGCTGCGGTAAATCTCTATGCCAATGACTCGCTGGGCGCGTTGCCTTTCGGCACACAAAGGCCGCACCGGCAACCTGATGACGTCCGTGAGACCGAGTTCATGAGCCCGTCAACGTGGGAATAGTCCGGCTGAACGGCAAGCTTAACTCATCCAAACCATATCGGTACTGTGTATACCCAGCGTAAATAAAGTTTGATGCTTAATATACCTCGTACAGGATATCTCGGGGTTGGCCGAGGGTATAGTTCACCCGACCATTGGGTCCTTAGTTCACCTGACCTAACCATTGGTACTAACCTGACCTGACCATTGCTATAGGGCACTAGTCCCACTTATTTTAAATGAAAAGTAGGCCTACTAGATTCTAATTAGTTTAAAAATACGGGTTAGGATAGTAGGGTTAGGGTTAGGCGTTAGGGTTAGCTGTTAGGTATTACTTGGGAATATGATTATTAATACAGGCCCACTTAATACCCTACTTAATACCCCACTTATAAGGCCCCATATCAATGGTCAGGTCAGGTCAGTACCAATGGTCAGGTCAGGTGAACTAAGGACCCAATGGTCGGGTGAGATGTAGTCTCGGGTTGGCCGGGGGAGGCTGTTGGTTTCGTGATGGTCAGAAGGCCTCCTTGTCTGAGGGCGACCGACTTGAAGTGTCAGGGCAGGGCTGCGCAGCCCCACGACGACTCAGGCGCGGGCTAGAACACACGAGATAGGAAAGTTGCCTAACTCGGAAATGGTCCTTTTCTTGAATACGGGGAAGATCTATTACTGCACACAGACAATTGATTTATAACTGGGGGATGGGTACCGACGGAATGGCTGAGGTCCTCTGCTGTTGCGTTCATCCGTTCATTGTCGACTTAGCTCCTTCAGTCATTTGTTGCCTACTCTTCCTGTCTGGCCTTCACGTCGATCGCTGAAAGCCAAGTTTCTCTCTTTTTGCCTTTCCTTCATATCTCCCAGACACTGACTGTCAAGAAACGAGTAGCCAAAATGCTTGTCTCGACCGCCTTCTTTACCATTCTCCTCACCCTCACCGCCGGCGTCTCGGCCGTGCCCAAGCCGTACGTCGTTGCTCAACTCCACGTAAATACATGCCCAAGAACAGATACTAACGGCGTCTCGTCAACAGCCAATTGTTCCAGGGCAACCCCAACGACTTTGGGACCTACTTCTGCCAAACCCGAAGCGCCGACGGCAAGAGTGGGAAGCAGGTCCCGAGCGACAACTTCTGCAAGGCTGCTGGCGGAGCGGTGCTCGCCAGTCCGGGTGTAAGTGCTGGAATCTGCCGTACTTCTTTAGCGTCCCGGGAAAAGCTGACCATGGGTGGGAACCAGTTCTGCTGCATCCGCAATAACGACGCAAAGGTTGTCGGTGCTCTGCAAAACGGCTGCCGTGATAACTCGCTGGTGTTGTCGCAGAACAGCGTCAAGTGCTCGCCTTAGTTTGACTTCAGAACTTGCCGGAGCGGGGGATCTGTACCATTATCTTGTGTTTCTATACTTTAATACATTGTGATGGGTAATGCGGCGCGAACATCGTAAAGACTTGCCATCATCCCCAACAGCAGAGTTTGTACGCTAGACATTCGTCCCTGGCCGAATAAAACGACCACCGGCTTTCGCAAATCGGTGTCTTGTTCGGCATCCCCAGACGGGTACAGGCTCTGAGTTTTGATGGGGATGCAATACAACTGTGCAAATAACAGGGCTCATAGTCAAAACCTTGCAGTACGGATAGAGATTCCATGTTTCGGCCTCGTAGGGCAGGTCTCGGCAACCTCTATGCCTTCATTTTCTCCGGCGGACTTTCCACTCAGCCTCAATTTATCACCAACCTTATTGGAGTCAAGAAAATGCGACCGCGCTCAACGAGGAACTCGGCACCCCGTCCGCTCTGCCATCGACGAACCGGTGAAGGCAGTCTTGCGGCCAGTCCGCAGATGACCTCCGAGAAATATGGGTCTTTTGACGGCCGCACGGCCCCATAGGCGTCCGGTCCCCACTTCACCATCTCCGACCCTGTCGGTCACGCTCGACTGCTTGCACAACCAAACAACCTCGCACGACTCCAACAACTCGCATGAGTCACTTCGGCTATCTTGGAAACCCATTCGTGGTGAAGGATCGTGGGGGCGCTATTCAATCGCAGTGACCTGTGGGTTGGTGCTCCAACTTGGACAGGCTGTACTGTGTAAGGACGGCCGTCACTTTTCCATAATGAGTAGCAACATGCGTCAAAATCCAGCTTCCATGAGCAGACCGTACTATCAAATGGTGGAACATAGCATCAAGTTACTAGTCATCGTCAACATAGAATAGCACCGATGCTGGGGTTCCCAGATCCTCTCGATCTGCGCCACAATTTACAAAGCCTTTCCTAGCCAAGTGTGGTACGCCTTCGCGTCTACACTTGCTGTTGCCGCTGTGTGCAATGCCAAATCCCAAGCAGCCAATCGGAAGCACGGATGATCTCCGATCATTCTTGATGGAGCCGTCAGTCCTCTCCCTACTGTAGGAATAAAGCCGGCGTCGTCGGGATAATACGGGGGGGTTCCTTTTTGCCCGGACATATCTACAGTGTCTTATTGGACCGGCCTTGCTGGTCAGGTCACCCTGAACGATCCAAACCATCTTCTCGTCCGCTAATAGGTATTCCTCGGAGCTGAAAGTTGGTGTTTTAAGTATTACACCGACCATTCGCAAGCTCGACCCCCCGAACTCCCTCGGACACAGCGACACGAGGCCTGGCGTTCTTTCATCGCATACTCTCGTTCATTCCATCTGCATTGGCAGTCCGACAACACCATGGATTCCGGTGCTTTCCTCTCCAAACGAGGCGAGCAGTATGCGCTGCCCGCAAACAAGAATAAGCTCTTAGAAATTCTAAAGGACGTCTGGCATCCGATAGATAACCCCCAGGGCTACTTGAACCTAGGAGTTGCCGAGAACGTAGGTCGCAATTTCTGTGCTGAATGTCGTTGGAGAGCCAAGTGCTAAACCCCTCCGAAAACAGACCTTGATGCACAAGGAGCTGCTGCAATATATCAATACAAAGGTGAGGCTCAGGTTCCATCAACACAACACCCTCTCTGACCAGGCCACCGTGCGCAAAGCTCACAGTCGATGGCGCCGCCCTCGGATACGGCGACAGTTTCTCTGGAAGTCATCGACTGAAGAATGTCCTGGCGACGTTTCTGACGCGGCATTTTAGGGCGGCGCGCCCGATACAAGCTGCTGATCTCGTCGTCACGTCCGGCGTGAGTGCCGCCATCGAAGCTTGCGCTTTTACTTTGGGGAACGTCGGGGATGGCGTCTTGCTGGCGCGGCCCTTTTACAAGGCCTTTCCGTACAACCTGTCCAACAGAGCAGGGTAAGTCAACTTCAAGGACCTTTGACCGATTCCATCTAAGCTGATGGTAGATTGCGCCCTGTCTTTGTCTCTTTCTCTGGGGAGGATCCCTTTGGCCCGGAGAGTGCGGCCAAGTACGAGCACGCCCTCCTCGAGGCTCGCGAGCAGGGTATGACAGTGAGAGCCCTTCTGCTATGCAATCCTCACAACCCCCTTGGTTGGTTATGCCCGTTAGGTCCTGTCGAGAGTGTGGCTACTGACCCGCCAGAAGGAACTTGCGCATCTCGCCAGACTCTCATAAGCTACATGGAGCTCTGCCAAAAGTACAATCTTCACGTCATCAGCGACGAAATCTACGGTTTATCCTGCTGGGAGAACCCAGAGACGCCCGAGGCTACCACCTTTCATTCGATGCTGTCTATCAATCCGGATGGCATCATCAATCCAGCTCTTTTGCATGTCCTCTGGGGGATCAGCAAGGTATGCTCCTCCCAAACTACGTACATGTAGCTACATAAGTGAAGAGACATAGATGTAGATGTGCTTCATTTGGTGTGTGTCATTGACAAGAAGCTCGTCAGGATCTTGGGATGAACGGGGTCCGCATGGGCTGTGTCGTCAGCCAGACCAACCAGAGCCTAATTCGGGCTCTACAAACCAACTCGTGAGTCCCGTCGAACTACGTCCCAGTCTACATGACCAATGTATCAGACTAATGTGACGGCTAGGATATTCACCTACCCCTCCTCCCTCGCCGACAAAATCACGACCATGATGCTATCTGACAGCAGCTTCATTGACAATTTTGTCGCGGAAAATCGGGCTAGGCTCCGAACACGTTATGGCGAGGCAACTGCGGTTCTCACAAGGAACGGGATCTCCTACAGGCCGAGCAACGCCGCATTCTTCCTTTGGGCTGATCTCTTTTCTTTCTGGTCCCCGCGACTGAGCCCACCCAATTCTGCATCCACTGGAGTAGATGCCATGGCACTAGAAGAACGATTGAATGAGCACTTACTCTCGCAAAAGGTGTTTGTAACTAGCGGCGGCTCATCTGGGAATGAAGCAGCAGGTTGGTTCCGCATTACCTTTGCTCTCGACGGAGATTATCTCCGTGAAGGTCTGGAGCGACTCATCTTGGCGTTGAAGTCTTTTGAGGTGTAGCACTGCGATTATTAGCATCTAGATGTTATTATGAAAGGCTTGACGGTTTATGAAGTATTTAATCATGTCTCTGATGTTACCTGCAGCCGACGACTAGTACTGTCAAGTAAAAAGGGATCAAGTTGCACATGTGCTTAGCCATCCAATTACCAGAACACTAGAATCTGATGAGTTTCAATCTGCTATCTGTCGGAGAGATGATCTAAAAAATAAAATAGGATGGTAAAACAGTCTGGATAGCTATGTCGATGTGAAGGACATGGTTCAGTAAAAAACGTATGAGTGAGCACTTCCACAGAGCCCCGGCTTACATCTCGAGGTTGGATAAAACCATGCAACATGTAGCGCCTTAGTTTACCGATCTGGGAGAGTCTAGCTGTCAAACATGTTCTCATACAAATAATGAAGCCCTGGCTGATACCTAGACGGCACCAGCCGACCACCAAGCTGCGTCCTCGATCTTCTCAAAACCCTCGACGGGATGCCCATGGGAGCCACCTATCCTCTCGATCGAGTTCGACGAGCCCGCGCGCCCACACAAGTGCCACGACCGTAGCAAGATATGATACCCCCGCCATGATGATGAGTCCCTCATAACCTCCGCCGGGCAGGATGGCACCCGCGATAGGAACGCCAGTAAGAGCACCGAAACTGGCGATGAAGAAGGTCGTTCCCGTTCTCTTTCCATAATCCTCCGTCTGGCAAACCTTGCCGATACAAACAGGCGACAAAGATATCGCGGCCCCCGACCAGAACCCGAACAAGATGGTGAAGGCCGTTATGCTGGCTTCGTTAGTGTCGATTGGCAGCCACAAGCCGAGGATAAATGTCGTACAAGCGACAGCTGTTACAATCAGGATGTTGAAAACACCGAACCGGTCGGCGAAATACCCCGCCACAACTCGGCCGGGTATCGCTCCCGCGTTGAGAAGTGTATTCAGCCTATAGGCCGCCTGCGGATCCATCCCCTTGGAGATGGCGTAGGAGGATATGTAGGTGTAAGGGATGAAGACGGCAAATTCAACCAAGAAGACTGCAGCCGTGACAGTGGCATACTTTGGATTCGACAGAGCTTTGAGGTCAATCGATGCTCTCTTGACTTTGCTTGGAGGCAACCTCTTCCTTAGCAGGAAGCACGCCAGAGCGGTGGTTATGACGGTTACAAACCCAATGATCCGAACTGACCAAGAAAATCCAATGACGGGCGCCAAATAGAGAATGATGAGGGGGTAGGCAACTCCGCCGAGTCCACCCGTGGTGAAGGAGAGGCCGGTGGCGAGAGACCGTTTGCGATAGAACCAGTGACTGATGGCCGAGACACTTGGGTAGTATAGAAGCGAAGCTGATATTCCGCCGAGAACGCCGAATGATAGCAAAAGCTGATAGAACTCTGCATGTACAAATACGTTAAAGAGGCAAGTAACCGCGAGATATGAGTACCGACCTGTCGACAAGCTCAAGCACATGACAGCGGCCACCATGCCAACTGAGCCAGGTACGAGCAGCAGCCGAATGTCATAGGCATCGAAGATTGGCCCTTTTGAGAAGCGAGGGGTCAGGTATGCTTGTGCTTTGCCGGGCTGATGGCGCAACTCACCGACTTGCGCACCGCAAAAGAACAAGAAGAAGCTGTAGGTGCTGAAGATCCAGCCCACGCTCGATTCCGGCATGCCGCGTAGCTGATGCTCCGAGATCCACGCCTGCAGGACAGCGAGGGTGTTGAGCAGTCCCATGGAAGGGACCATCGCGCACCAGGCGCCGAGCACGACCGTCCAGGCTTGAAAGCCGCCTTCTGGGTAGGTCGAGTCATGGTCATGACCATGTGCTGCGTGTGCAAACGTTAGATGGCTTTCATCACACCCTCTGCTTCCTAAGGTATGAGAACAAAGTTGGACAAGTTTGAAACTCACAATCGCTGGTGTCGTTTTCATCCCGCTGAACCCCACACTGAACATCGTCGTTTGTCTCTTTGCTCGATGTAGCTTCCATCATCGTCACCTCTCCTGGATGTCTTCTTGCGGTTCTTCATAATGCGCAAAAGGTTCCAACACTTTCAATATATATGCCAACTCTGTAGCTGAGACTGCGGAAATCTCATTCTAGCAGATTTCCTTGACGTGATGGTCGAGCATCGTAGCCCTCCACCCTCAAATCCGAATCTCCGAAGCTGTCGGCTAGCTGAGTCACCAAGCCCGAAAGCATCCAAGGACCAAAACCAGTCCGACTCCCACCCTACCGCTGCTGTCTGTTTTCCTCCGACGCTCACATCATCCGACACTCAGCCCGCGACGTCTTTGGCTCCTCCGAACTCCGATTCGACCTCATCCTCGAGTTGGATTTCCGATGAACTCTCACCTGATGCCGCCAGGGCCGCCCTCGACCACCAACTCCCATCTACTCCCGAGGCGCAAGAGACGACCTCGGAAGACGTTTAGCTGCGAGCCTTGCAGAATATCCAAGCTCCGATGCGACCGCCAGAGCCCCTGTTCTACCTGCAGGCGGAAGGGCTTGGCTTGCGAGTACGAAGCCGGACGTCCTCGTGACCAGGACCGACGCTCACCCCCAGTATCGGCCCAGTCGACCCAGCCGCTCGGTTCGCAGACCGCAACCTTGACGAATGGCCCTATTCAGTCTTCTTCGCCTCGCCCAAACGCCCGAGAGGATGAAGACAGGTCGACGCCGAGCCAGCGGTGGGATGACATGCTGCAGCGGCCTGCCCCCCGGGGCTACGACACCTCGTGCATCCAGGACTCGTCGTTCCCACTCACCTTGGGCCCTGTCATGCCCCTGGCGGAGCTTCTGGAGCTGCTACCGTCGAGAGAGTGCTGCGACTATCTGATATCCAAGTACTTCACGCACATCTCCCCCTTGTACAGCGTCATCCACGGCCCAACCTTCCAGACCCAATACTACGACTTCTGGACATGTCCGACGGACGTTTCACTGTCGGGGTTGGCGCTGCTCTTCGTCGTGTGCTCTCTGGCAATCAACACGGTTGAACCTGACGATCCGGCCGTGACGGGCCTGCTATCACCCGCCAGTGGAGGCGACCATACCACAGTTGCATTGTCTCGCAAGTTCCGAGCCGCTTGTCTGACCTGCCTGTCGCAGGATCAGTTCCTGGTCCGCCACGACCTGGCCACGCTCGAGTCTCTGCTGGTCCTGATTTACGCCATATCTCACAACGAGGGAGTGGAACGTGGCTGGGTCTTGTTGGGTTCCGCTCTGAATATCGGCATCGCCACTCGTTGCAGCACGCCCGAGGTTGGCAATCCCACCAGGAGCGAAGCGGAGCGGCGACGGCGGTGCTGGGCCGGGATCCTCATGCTCTACACCTACCAGGGCATACTGTTCCGAGACATGGACTTGTCTTTCCTCCTCGCCAACAGCGCCGCCAAGTCCGCTTCGGCAAGCGGCATGGGTCAACCCTCGGACATGTTCCTCACCGACTTCAAGCTGCGGCTGTTCAGGCTATCTAACCAGATCTGCGGCAAAACCTCCGTCTCTACCCATCTTGACGAGGACTCCCTGGTCCACTTTGACGACGAGATCGCCCGGGAGCAAAGCGAGTGGGACGCCACCTTTCTCGTCAACGGCGCCCCCAGCATCTTGGACACGGCAAGCTATGCCCACTGGTGCATCCTGCAGACCTACGCACACCAGCTGTATCTCCTCATCCACAGACCGTTCCACCGTCGGCAATCGTCTTCCTTCCGAGCGCCATCCAGAGAGGCCTGCCTTCGGTCGAGTGCGGCCTTGATCGACCTGCATCGGCAGTTTTACGAACTGCCCCGCCTCCGTAGCTACCGGTGGCTGGTCAATGGCATGACGAGTTTCAACGCACTACAGGGAGCCGCTGCGCTTGCGTCGTGTCTGCTCGATGAAGCGGGCGACCCTCGCGTACCCGAGTACACGGACATGCTGGTTGGCGTCGTGACGCGGGTCGAGGGGCTCCGGAACGCGAGTCCCGTTTGCGCGAGGGCGTTCCCAGTGCTCCGGCACCTACAGTGAGTCTTGACACTCCTCGGACTTGACCACGTTGTGCACATGAGGTGGTGGTATAACTCACCACCCTCGGCAGGAATCATGTGCTTGAACGACTCAACGAGGATAACCTCGGGAACCAGGCGGTTCATGATTGGCTCAACATTGACTGGCTGAACCCGGAGTCCTACGACTGGGTGAGTGGAGAACAGAGAGAGACTTCACTTCTTGATGGAGAGGCTAAGATGAACAGATGATGTGGGACGACATGTTGCAATGCCCGACGCGGTGAACCTACTACCAACTGAGTCGGACCTTCGGAGAAAAGCCAGCGTCATCTCCGGGCCCATGGATGTTTGAATAAGCCTACCGCCGACGCCGGAGTTCCCTTTCCGGGTGCCGAGGGGCTTCCCCGTGAAGATGTGACATGTCTTAAGCATCCAGACCTGGCTCCTTTCTCGAGGGAAGCACCTCTTTGTCAAGGTACAGTTTTGGCAAATCTGGCACGATGAGCAGCACCGGCGAAATTGTATGGCATGGCGTACGTTGAAATCAGACACACTCTCACTCTGTCATCACACCAAGAAGCACAACTGACATACCTACCATCAGGATGGCCGAGAGCAAACCGTCGTGGACTACATCCTCAGCAAAAAGGACGAGCTCAGCGGCCAGCCACACGCCATTCTGGCAGCCATCGACGAGTGGAGCGAGGATAACCAGATCCTCATGACCGTCGGCAGTCGTCCTGAACGGGGCGGAAAGGTCATCGAGGCCATTTCCGAAGCCAAGCCTCGTGTCATGGTCGAACTCGGCGGCTACATAGGCTACTCGACGATCAAGTTTGCCAGCGCCGTCAGGCAGGCAGGCGGCCTGCGCTACATCAGTCTCGAGTTCAACGCGCACTACGCAGAGCTCGCCAGGTCGCTCGTTTCCCTCGCCGGCCTTGACGACTTTGTAGAGGTCATGGTTGGCCCCGCGGCACAGTCCCTGGCGAAGCTGGCGGCGCAGAACGTCAGAATCGACTTGCTATTCATCGATCACGCGCAAGAGCTGTACGCCTCTGACCTCAAGCTGGCGGAGGAGCTCGGTCTTGTCGGCGCCGGAGCTTGGGTAGTGGCGGACAACATCTCTGGCCCGGCCACTCGGGAGTACGTTTACGCTATGGAGGCTGATGATGACGCTGGTGATGGTATCAACAAGACCAAGACGTATCAGTCTTTTGTCTCCTACTTTCTTCTTCCCACTGGAACAAAGGTGCGCAATGTCTCCCACCGATCGTGCAGACCAACAACGCTAACTGTGGGTTTGAGGACGGAATCATGACGTCCCGCCGCCTCTAAGAGAGAGGTTGAGCATGAAGGGTAACACGTACTCGAATCTAATTGTCGACTCTAATTAACCATTGCTAGTCGACTCTGGCAACCATCTATGTAGATTTCGATAAACCGATTCGCGACGCTTTGTGCCGTATTCTCATCACAAGCCCAGTTTGCAACAGATATCAACGATATAGGTGGTGTAACATCAGCTCAGTCGAGAAACATCTCTCAGCTGAAAAGTAGGGGCTAGAAAAGTAGTCGGGACTGACGATGGGCGTGTGGCACTTGTTGTATAACAGAAAGGAATGCAAGTTTGTTGATGTGTGAGACGACAGAGGCAGAAAGCCCACCCAACGCTGTTGTAATATTTAACTATCGCCATCGTTTTCGTACTCTATCTGTTGCTCGATAATGATGAAGTGTCTCTAACGCAGAGCTCCAGAAAGACTGGCAAGGAAGCCTCTCCAACCATTTAGGCATCCTGTCTGTATGCCCAGCGATTGGTACCTTTGTCTTTCTGCCTTTGCGTCCAACTTTTGTTTTGACCCGACCGCGGCCCGACTACCACTTGATCCTGACTTCAGCAAACATCTCGGGGTTCTTCTAAAGGGTCTCCATCGTCACAGATCTCTTTAGGCTGCTTGATTGCAGTATCTGCGCGCCTTGTAGGTGCCGGACGACATGTCGGCGCAGGGCCCGTTTGCCTCGTTGCCGTCGCATTTCGACGGCCATTAAAGCTGCTGACTCAAACATAAAGTGGTAGCCACGACTCGTCATGTAGTCGAGGTAGGCCAGGTAAAGGGCTACGTGATTTAACTCGGCTTCCGGCGACGTTGTGTGGCCGTTTAGGGCGGCCCACCAACACTCGTCTCTCGACATGTTGAGGTCGGCGCGAACACCATCCATATCCAGATCCTCATCTGAGGTCGCGTTTGCGTCAGGACTGTCGGAGTGAACTGGAGCGTGTTCTAAATGTTGGGACTCCCCGGCCTGGGCGCTCGAAGAACGAGATCGAGCGTTGACGTCTTCCACATGTTGGAACTCAGCCTCAGGGGACTTACCCGACTGAGGTCGATCCTGAACATTCGATGCCGTCCTTCGCTCGATGCCATTTGCGCTGGTCGCCCGTCCAAGTTCGGCTCGAGAAAGAAGTTGAGTCCACGTGGGCATGACGCGCGTTAACGAGTCCGCATCCAATCTAATCCTGGAGATGAGGTCGTTTAGATCTTCCTCGTGGAACAACGGCAATGCTGCGTCGTTATGAGGGGGGTTCCCGCTCACAACGCCATGTCCGACACCATTGCCGGCAGCAGCGTTGGAAGTCCACACATCGTCGGGGCCAGTCAAATCCATGCCGTTGTTGCCTCCATGTTCGGAATCATCGAGTTGCGAAGACGGTCCGGCCACAGGTTCTGGCTGGTATGGGGCGGCCGTTGCAGCTGCTGCGAGAACTTGCAAGGGATTGGGAGGATCTTGTTCTGGCGGATTAAAGTCATCAGACAACGGCGCAGTGGGCCAAGGCGGCGATGCTGGGTCGTAAAATCGCACACCTGAACTAAGGACCAGCGATCCTGGATCTGACGGACGGCCTTGTTCGTCGTCGATATCCATGGCGTCCTCGCCGATGTCCAAGTCAGCTTCGTCGACTCCCAAGTCATCTTCATCGACACCCAAGTCAGCTTCGTCGACTCCCAGGTCAGCTTCGTCGACTCCCAAGTCATCTTCGTCGACTCCCAGGTCAGCTTCGTCGACTCCCAAGTCATCTTCGTCGACTCCCAGGTCAGCTTCGTCGACTGCCAAGTCGTCCCCTTCGATTTCACAGTCATGTCCACAGTCATGTTCCTCGGCCACCGAGCCCTCCGGCCACACGTCCCAGTCCTCGTGCGAAGGGAGATATATCATGGAGGCGAACTTGACGAATTCTGCTGCAGAGGCGCGGGTCGATAAATCAGTCCAGTGTTTCAAGGCGTCCGAGGCATAATTTTTGACAAACGTCACAAGAGCTGCTCGGCGAGGTTCATCTTCGGCCACAACATCCATATTGATGGAAAAGATACCGGGTTGACTGAGTGCTGCTAAGACTGCACAAGAGCTGTGTGGCGGGGAAATGATGTTAAGTCCGGACCAGCAAAGAGAATGAAGACAAGATAAAGATGGTTCGTAACGTAAGGAGGAAGTTTTGGTATAGAATGGATGCTGGGAAGGCGAATCAGCTGCGTAAATCATGGAGGCGGAAGGGGGTAGCGGGAGGTTCTCACCTTCCATCGTCCTCGCGGCGGCCACTACGAGGCATCCACTTCCATCAGACCTGCCTCTTCCCTGCTTCTGTTCCTATCGCTTAGGTTCTGTGAGCAGCAGCGGACGGCTTGTCTATGGGCGAGGTGCGGAGGTGACAGGTTGAGTGTCGACGTTGGGATAGTCGTTGACGTGTGCCGTTGAGAATTTTGGTTTGCCGACGCCACCATCGGCTCCTCGACCGCCGTAACCTTGAGGGTTTCCTCACATGCCTTTGGCTGACCGATGGCGCCAGACGACACCGACGTCGATGATGGCTGAAGATGGGAAGCCAATGAAGCGAGGGGAGTGTACGCCCAAAAAAAAAAAAAAGCCCTTGCCGCCCCACGACTGGGTTGAATAAGACAGCAGGAAACGAGGACATGGGCGAGAGAGGAGAGAAACATTTGGTACATCAGTATCATGAACGAAATTGGAGTAGAAGGGATCTGATCCAACCAGAAAGTTATCTAGCTTAACACACAAACCCGAGGGTACAGAAAGGGCGAAATAGGTGGAACTGCGAGTAATGGTCCAAGCAGAAGAGACTTTCCAACCAGCATATTCATGTGACTTCTCCAGTATTCACATGTTTACAAGGTAATCCCACATCATCAGCGATTCTGGCAATTTCAGGCTTCTACCACAAGTAAGACGAATGGAACCTGCTTGAAGATGTAGCTGGAAAGGCTTATTTGTAGATAACACTACATTAATTACTTATCCCCTTTTCCATTTTCTTTTCCTCCTACCTCCCGAAAATACCTGTAGGATACTAAAGATGGGGGGGGCTCTTGGTAACTTCAATAATATACCAATTTGTGTTGTTTATAATCTGGAAAGCAAGGCGTATTTATGATAATACTGCCAGCATTATTTGTACTGCCGGTCAGCTGTGTAGGACAATAATCTAGGCCTGTTTACACACATATCTGGATCATGGATGGTTATCAGCCCCATGAAGAAGTGCCTTCTACTCAGTACCATGAGAATCGTTAGTGAAGCCTTCTTTATTCTGGCTCTTTTCAGGCTGTTGTGCTTGTTTGTACAGGGCCCAAGGCAGCTTTGTACTCCCATGTTCCCACTTCTGCTCCTTGCACGCCTGGTGTCATGAAGTTGTGACACCAACAGGCGACCCAGAAATGACACTGATTTGTTGACCACGACTGTTTGTGTAAAGCACCGGGCCCAAGTTTCATAGGACAAAAATGCCTTCTGCACCTTTCCGAGCTCCAAACATGGTCTGCTGAGTTGCGACCCCTACCTCGACTCATTTCTTCTACCTGTTTCCATCGATTATGCTATCTCTCGTCGAAGGAGCCGGTAACATGACAATTCGCCATTTACAATACAATTTCTTCCCCGACCAGCGAGTTGACGATAGATTTTTTCCTTCTTCCTCTCATCATCGATTCTTCGACAGCTTACGCCAAGGCAGCCTTGGCCAATATGAACGACGACGAGTCTCGGGCGTTCTACGCCATGTACGGCTACCTCCCCCGTGATGAGAAGAGCCAGAATAAGAAGGAGGCCATGATGCAGAGACACAGCAACGTCATCAGTAGTCTCGCCGTCAAGATCAAGGCCTTCTCTGATGCCAAGACTTTCTTCAGAATCTACCATGGCGAGACCAATAGCACACGCATCAGCGACCGCAAGACCGACGCGGTTCTCGACATCAGCTGTCTCAAGAACATCATCGACATTGACAAGTCCCGAAAGGTCGCCATCGTCGAGCCCAATGTCTCCATGGATGCGCTCGTCGCTGCCACGTTGAAGAAGGGACTTCTCCCCCAGGTCGTCCCCGAGTTTCCTGGCATTACTGTCGGCGGAGCCTTTTCAGGCACGGCAGCCGAGTCTTCGTCGTTCAAGTACGGCTACTTCGACAAGTCTGTCGTCAGGGCCGAGTTTCTCCTGGCAAACGGTACCACCGTCGAAGCCTCTGCCGAAGAAAACGCCGACTTGTTCCATGGCGCCGTTGGGGCCTGTGGTACCTTGGGCGTCGGCACACTCTTCGAAATCCAGCTCATCGAAAGCCCGAAATACGTCCAAGTCCGATACATCCCGACAAACTCCATTCCCGATGCGCTGTCAAAGCTGCCATCACACACGGACAGCCTCTCGGCTGTCGACTTTGTCGAGGCCATCATGTTCAGCCCGACCAGTGGTGCTGTCGTCGTTGGAAAGCTGACCGACACGAACAATAGCGACGTTCCCATTGTGCGATTCACCCGCGCCAAGGACCCCTGGTTCTATCTCCACGTCCACGAGTCCGTCGCTCACGAGAGATACGCCAAGTGTGACACCTGCAGATACTCGAAGTCCCGCGATCCCTATATTAAAGGCCAGGTGGTCGAGCTTATCCCGGTGGCGGACTACGTCTTCCGCTACGATAGAGGCGCGTTCTGGATGGGCATCTACGGCCAGAAGCCGCAGTTCTTCAACCGCCTCTCTCGCTTCTTGACGAATCCACTGATGCGGACCCGGGCCATGTACAAGACCATGCACCACAGCGGTCGCTCCCAGGCGTTCATCATCCAAGACCTCGCCATTCCGCAGGAGTCTGCCAAAGAGTTCCTCACCTGGTCAGACAAGACGCTACACGTATACCCGATCTGGCTGTGCCCGATCAAGGCCGAGACCAACGTGCCTCTGCGCATCTCCAACGGCACTCTCGGCTGCCCGAATGTCATCAATATCGGTCTCTGGGGCTTAAAGACCACGGCATGGCCTTTTTACGAGAGTCCCGTCGGCCCCGCCGCCTTTAAACGCTTCATCCAGGACAACCGAGCCATCGAGAGCAAGGTCCACGAGCTGGGCGGTCTGAAGTGGCTGTACGCCCACAATTACTACACCGAGGAGGAGTTCTGGTCGGTTTACGACAAGGCCAAGTACGATCATCTGCGAGAGAAATGGAGTGCCCAGAGCCTTCCCAACATCTGGGACAAGATGAGGAACGACGACCCAGAGTACGTTGAAAAGCACCCTTTCTGGAAGTCTGTCATCTTTACATTGCTTGGCCGCGATCATCTGCTGAGCTAGACCTGTTGCAGAGACTGGGCATCGCTTCGAGTTGTTCAGATCACGGGAGATGGAGAAACTAGGAAGCTGGCACGCTGCTCCAAGCCCGCCTGAGCGGCAGGAATCTGTACTTGAGAGTAAGGGGGGGAGACGGAGGCTCGTTGTACATTCACCGTGTAAAGATAGCTCGCGCAAAGCAACGAAACCCGATCATGCAAGACTATTCCTCGCCAGTGACTCCCGATACCCCCACTGTCCATCGTCGGGATCAAGCATTGCCGAACATCAGACGATGTAGGTGTTTGGCCCACGGGATTTGAAGCCAGACCCCGGATCTCCACCACCGGCCACCTCTCGGAACACACAGATGGCCACCTCGTCTGCCGGGAACACGGGAACTAGCCTAACGTGGCCCACACATCTCAGCTGATGAACGCGGAGAATCACGGCAGTCGATGGGAACTTACGTCACGGGCGATGTGGCATGCGAGTCTGCGGCTTTTGCTCTTGACGCTCTTGACTGCGGACGAAGCTCGTTGAATCTCGGAGTTGCGTCTAGAGCGACACCGATGCAGTCACGAGCTGGTCCTTTGTCTCTACTCTGGTGGCCTGATGCTATCAATCTCGGCAGAAGTCTTGGACCTTGGCGATGAGCATGTTTTCCTAGCCCTGGCTTCGGGACTTGTTCGAGTGTCAACCACGCCACGAAGCAAACGGCGGTTCTCGGGGCCTCAGCATGGAGAAACTTGCTCACATCAAGCCCGATATCTGGGATGAACACCTTCAACACCACTCTTTAGGCGCCATCTACCCTGTCAGCTTCTCGAGTAAACTTTGAATGCGGGAGAACTCCCAGCAAAATTACTTCACATCATGCAGCGTGTCAAAGCCCGAGAGTAGAAACTTGGCCGTCCATGGTTCGAAAAGTCCTCTTCTATGAAGACCAAAGAGGCATATAAGGACATCAAGCTTTGCTGGATTGTCGACTCGTTCTCATCACGCATCACAGCAAGGACAATCAGTCATCACGCAACTACCGCAACCAACTCTTACTTCGATCTTCTCGATTCACCACCCCAAGATGCCCATCACCAAGTACAAGGCCGCCGCCGTCACCTCCGAGCCTGGCGTGAGACTGAGACGATAGCATCCTAGCCTCCTGACAATGACTGACGAATCCAGTGGTTCGACCTCGAGGGCGGTGTCCAAAAGACCATCAACTTCATCAACGAGGCAGGCCAAGCCGGCTGCAAGCTGGTCGCCTTCCCCGAAGTCTGTAAGTCGAGAGTCGGCCACCTTTCAGCTTTTCACGACTGACATGCTCAGGGATCCCCGGCTATCCCTACTGGATGTGGAAGGTCACCTACATGCAGAGCCTCCCGATGCTCAAGAAGTACCGCGAGAACTCCCTCCGCGTCGACTCCGAGGAGATGCGTCGCATCCGCCGCGCCGCTCGCGACAACCAGATCTTCGTCTCCATGGGCTTCTCCGAGCTCGACCACGCAACCCTCTACCTCTCCCAGGTCCTGATCGACCCGACCGGCAACGTCATCAACCACCGCCGCAAGATCAAGCCCACCCACGTTGAGAAGCTCGTCTACGGCGACGGTTCCGGCGACACCTTCATGTCCGTCTCCGAGACGGAGATTGGCCGCGTCGGCCAGCTCAACTGCTGGGAGAACATGAACCCCTTCCTCAAGTCTCTCAACGTCTCCATGGGCGAGCAGGTCCACGTAGCCGGCTGGCCCGTCTACCCCGGCAAGGAGCGCCAGGTGGCCCCCGACCCGGCCACGAACTACGCCGACCCTGCTTCCGACCTCGTCACCCCGGCCTACGCCATCGAGACGGGCACCTGGGTCCTCGCTCCCTTCCAGCGTCTCTCCGTCGAGGGCCTCAAGATCAACACCCCCGAAGGTGTCGAGCCCGAAACCGATCCTTCCGTGTACAACGGCCACGCCCGTATCTACAAGCCCGATGGCAGCCTGGTCGCCAAGCCCGACAAGGACTTTGACGGCTTGATGTTTGTCGATATTGATCTCAACGAGTCGCACCTCACCAAGGTCCTTGCCGACTTCGCCGGTCACTACATGCGCCCCGACCTCATCCGTCTCCTGGTGGACACCCGCCGCAAGGAGCTCGTCACCGAGGCCGACCCAGAGGGTGGAATCGCAAGCTACAGCACCTACCACCGCCTCGGCCTCGACCGTCCTCTGGACTCGAAGCCCGAGCTCCACGAGCACGAGACGGTCACCAAGCGTGTAAACAAGGAGCCTGCTCCCAAGCCGGCCAAGAAGCTGTAAATGGTTCTTGGAAAATGTTTTCAGCTGAGCATCTATTATAGTTACTTCCGGCGTGTAGACCTCAGCCGGGCTTTGTAAAAAGAAAATTTCACCTCCTATCATCCGAAAGTAACACGATTGAACATACCCTAATGTGAAACGAACGTCAAATCAGGAGGCCATTGTCATCTGAAAATAAGCCGAGTTACTGAAATAAACGAGCAAACTTTCAAAGAAACACCCTCGGCATCTAGAAAATACGGCGGGCGGGGTACAATGAGGGGCCGAAGAGTCCGTGACGGAAATATTAGTCAAGTCGCTGAGGAGATTCCGTCACATCAAGGACATGAGTCTTGGTTGAGGTCGTTCTCCGTTCGCCGCACATCATCGTCAACAGCCCAGAGACAGTCATCCATCATGTTCATCGAAGTCATCCAGCCGTGGCTCTTCATGGCCGCATCTCTCGTCTTCGTCCCCATAACCATATTCAAGTGCGTCAGCTCCGGGAACATCAGACCTCTGCTGTCCTACGCCTCATTCAAGGAAGCCTGGTTCGGCAACTTCTGGGTCTACATGGGTCCAATGGCGAAGCAAGGCGCAGAACCGTTCGTCATCCCGCTCCTCCAAGGACGTATTCGCAACGGTCGCGTCACCGACGACCCCGGCAAGCCCATCGAAGGCGTGGTTCTCGAGATCGGTGCTGGTAGCGGCATGTGGACCGACACACTCGCACACATTGTCCGCGCCGCGAAGGCTGAATCCCTCCGCGGACCGACCAAGATCTACGGCGTCGAGCCCAACCCCATGTCGGCTGCTACTCTTGCCAGGCGAGTCCAGCAGACTGGCATGGGGGATACGTACGAAGTCGTGCCTGTTGGCATCGAGGATCTGCAGAACGAAGCTGCCTGGGGAGGACGAATCGATTCGGGGAGTGTAGACTGTATCATGACGGTCCAGTGTCTCTGCAGTATCCCTGAGCCAGAGAAGAACGTCCGAATTCTGTATGACTACCTGAAGAAGGGAGGTAGATGGTACGTCTACGAGCACGTAAAGGCAGAGCGCGGCCTTCTCATTCCGCTCTTTCAGCGTTCGTGGTCCTATTCCCTCTTGGGCTTATGAATTTACTGACAGCTTCAGGATTCACAAACATGTTCTGGGAGCATGCAATGGGGTCGTGTCACTTGTGTCGACGCACCGAGCAGACGCTGCGGAATGTCGGCAAATGGGAAGAGGTGGATTTGGCGCAGCCGGCTGAAGAAACGACCAGTCAAGTTATCCCGCACATTGTCGGGGTCTTGACCAAATGATATGGACAATCCACATGTGCTTTCTTCGAGCAGCGTGGCCTTGGTGTTGTGCCCATGCGTCTGGGTCTCATTTGCAATGTCAGAACAGGTCCAACTTGTAATTCGATTTTCCACACAGAACGGTGGTCATCATCACTGGCAAGGTATGAGGTCGAAGACAAGCAGACCAAAAGAATGAGAAGTCGAAACCTATAAATCCAGGCTGTAAAGTGATCAATACTCTCTCGTCAGACACAAGCTGTGACTGTCTTCATTCTCTTCCATCGACATCTTGCCGAACCAATCCCGGATTCGACTTCTCATCGTTCATCTTCTGAGCATTTTCGGCATCCCCGCCAAAAGATCTGCCTGTAAACACTGCAAAAGGCATTAGAAAAGGCAGTGAAACATGCCAGAAAACGAGATACTCACAGTGTTCCATCTCTTCCAGGGACTTGCCCTTTGTCTCTTTGACAAAGAACCAAACAAAGACAACGAGAGCCCAGTTGAAGATGCAGAACATGAGAAAGGTCAGCCAGCCAAGGTTCTCGACGGCGTGGGGAGTGGCTTGAGAAAAGACAAAGTTGAAGAGCCACTGGGTCGAGGTTCCGATGGCGATACCGGCCTCACGTATGCGAGAAGGGAAAATCTCTCCCATGTAGACCCCCATGAGGAATGCCCCGGCGAGAAGCGAGCCGCGACGGCCGAGACGCTCGACAAGAAAGAGGAGGTAGAAGAGGCACGACACGACTTTGACGACGCCGAAGAAACCGGTGATGAGCAGGCTGTTCTGGCCGGCGCCGACAGCAGCAAAGACCTGCGGAGCATCTTTTGATGGAGTCAGCGCAAGTCAGGGCTTTGCGCAAGGAGGGGATAGAACTTACAGTATGCGAGAGATGTGTTGCCCGTGAGTTGAACACCTGGCTTAATGTCAGCCTGCCTGCTTCGAGCGTGGTCCAGAGTTCTCAAACGTACCGATCTGGAGGGCAATGATGAGCAAGATGCGATGTCTGTTCGACGGCTGGACGAGCTCTCTACAGGTAAGGCCCTCCTTGCGGCTCTGCTCTTCTTCGATGCTGGCAATGATCTCGGCGAATCTGTAGGGTGTGATTTGTATTAGATCCATTGCACTTCAGGTTATCAATGCACCAGGTGTGCGACTTAGTCCTCTTGGACTTTGACAGAGTTCTCCCCGCCACGAACCCAGATCAGGGACTCCAACGCCTCTTCTCTGCGGCAAGTTTTGGCCAGCCATCTGACGCTCTCTTTGCAGACCAGCATACCCAGACCGAGTATCGCACCAGGAACGAGCTGAAGACCGACTGGGATCTGCCACTGTCTTGTCGAAGCCGGAACATGCTTGCTGACGCCATAGTCGACAAAGTAGCTCGTCATGACACCCATGGTGAAGAAGAACTGGAACATCCGTCCTCGAACCCGGGACTTCCATGATGCTCAACCGACTCGACCCAGTATTTTCGCTCGAGGCCCCAGAAACGACCTTCGGTAGTCGGTCGGGAGGCTCATTCTGGTCTGGAAACAAGTTCGAGTGGTACCCACATACCAGATTGAGCGACCGGACCGACTACCGAGATGTTCGGTCACCATCGTTGGTGACGGCCGGTGGGGACCAAGGGACATCCCCTCGGGTGTCGACATGTTTCCTGCCAGAAACTGATGCCGGATCTCGTACGAACGGCTTCTTTGAGAACGCTGAGATCCACCTGCCACGAGGAGGGGCACAGATGGACTGGCATGATGCAGCGATGGAGGGGCCCTCTTGCAGAGTCAGAGCTATCCTGGAGGCTGTGACCTGTCTGCCCCAGGTAGATCTCATAAAGAAGGTGGACGTGTCCGTTGCGAAGCTAACGTGGTTCTCCGGACTCTGTTCCGCACAGCTACTGGGACGTTGTCTTACTCGAAGCGCCCATCATGTCGGCTCAACGCCCCGGCCCCCAACATCATCTTCATCATGGCCGATGACCATGCGTCAAAGGCCATCAGTGCCTACGGAGCCGGCATAAACCACACGCCCAACATCGATCGTCTCGCCGAGGAGGGCATGAAGTTCAACCATTGCTACGTCACCAACTCCATCTGCACTCCTTCGAGAGCAGCCATCCTGACGGGAACGCACAACCACGTCAACGGCGTCATGACGCTCAACGACAGCATAACAAGCACAAACACCTCTACACCGACCCGATCCGCGTCCCCGAGACGTACGACGACGACTAGGGCGGGCCAGGCGCAGCACGTCAGACGTGCTCCCAATGCAGGTGGCGCAAGGTAAAGACAACCCCAAAGATGTCTGGTGTTGTTGTTGTTGTTGTATTGTTTAACGCCTGCTTGACAGACCTCTGATGAGGCATAAGGCGTCCGCGCCGGCGATCTACTAAGGATACGCATCTACATACAGTGATAGAAGGCATGTACATAATCAATAAACACAGTCTGAATGCAAATACAGGGCAAGTGAAAAGATGTCTGGTGGACTGAGGTGGACAGCGGACTGCAGCAAGGGTCCATCTCCCGCCCTAACTCGGGTCTTGGGCTGACACGCACCAGGTCCGATGCGATGGAGGGTCTGAACATTGTTGTGGAAACTGTTCTCGCCTGGCCCTGGACTGCTCGTTCTCCCAGGTCGAAGGCGAAGGGAGTCATCGAGGGTTGGTGGTTCAACACGTGCCCAGTTCAACCAAGCCCCGGCGGTTGCGAGGCATGAGATCTTGTCGAGCGTGTCGAGACAAGAAGATTCGATGCTCTGGAATATCTCCGCAATGCACGAACTGCAAACGTCACAGCAGACACTTGAAGCTCACGAGGGCGGTTGCAATGTGTGACCAGCCGTTTCTGCCCTTGACGAAACTTGTCGGGGACTTTGAGAGGGACTTTGAGAGGGACTTGGCCGAGATTGGATCTCAAATGCCCAACGGCACCGACTTTCCGCTTTCTGAGATTCAAGTGCACTTCCAAGACCGCTGGTTGCGCCGACGCATCTTCATGCACGTCTCCTTTCACCAGGCGCATTGCGACTTGTATCGCATCTTGCTCTCTGGATACCCAGAAGCAGCCCCTCGAGTCGTTCTCGACGCAGTTGATCATGACTTCGTGGCCAACGCGGAGAAGAGCTGCCTACATCACGCAACAGCAATCATGCACGTTTTGACGTACCTCAACCAACACAGCCCGAGCCATCTGCTGCTCGAATTCGACACGGCCATCTGCGCATACCACGCGACGAGGTTGGCGATACACAGTCTGCTGAGGCAAGCCGACTTTACCGACGAGGACGGCGGGGAGGGACACTCCTCGTCCATGTCCAACTCGGCTCTGTCCCCTGTCGCAACAAGGCGTACACCCTGAACTTGGCTTGCACAGAAGCTTTTGCAGACGGCGGACCTGTTATGGGTCTTGATACCGCGGAAGGCAGAACAGTGACTGGAGAGACTCGTCCAAACGTAGCACTGCGAGAGATAATGAAACTAGTGTGGTTGCGATGTTTGATAATGCGACACTACACCTGACATGGAGGGAGATTCAAGTCATTCATCAGGCGGACAGAGTTCGTCTTCGACAGGCCTTCGACAGGGATCAAAGCAGCCTTCATCTTTCCCGAGCGAAAGGGACCAGTCGGGACCTCCGCCATGTTTGGATGGCGTGGCATTCGTCGCAACTCGACTCAAGAGTCATGACATGCGGTTTGATGTACGGCAAAAGTTTCCTATCTGGTCGCAACAAGACTCTTCTATCGGACCCGAGACGGTCGTTCACAGGAAAATAAGCTTTGCAGCTCCCCACGGCATGGATGAGTGATCGTCGACCTCGTGTGCTTCACGGCTCTCAAGACCCTTCTTTCTGTAACTATTCTGCGTTTCAGCAGCAGCTTGAAGTGTCCGTACTACAGAGCAGACGGCCGTACAGCGCACAGCCGACTTTGACGTGGCGTTGATCTTTAACAGCTGGTCCTGGCAACGCGAGTCAAGTCAACACCGAGCCTCTGCAGCAACCCGACCAGCTGGGAGTTGACCTGAAGAACAGGAAGAATACATCATATCACGGAAGGACGCAATGATAAATAACAAGTTATCGTCCCCCTTTCAGCACGCCATCCATTCAACTCAAGTCGCAATCTCTTTACAGCATCTCGTCCATAATACCTAACATCATAGACTTTCCGGTCAAAGTCTCTCTCGTTCAAAATGAAGTTCTCCGCCATCCTCCTCTTCGTTGCCTCGGTTGCCGCCGTCGCTTTGGATACCGAAATGTCTCCCCACCTCAGCCAGCCCGGTCGTCGTGGTGTTGACTGCGGCGCTTGCGCGAGGCTCAACTTTTGCCCTGGCAAGCCTAACAACAACGTCGAGTGCGAACGCATGGCTGCTGCAAGAAGTAAACAAAGTCATCAGAAATGGTGAGCATCTCAATAAACAGCACGTGGGTTATTACTCCTTGACATTTTCCAAAGAACGAGGATACCCATCTGGTGGACCAGCTGGCGAGTCTGCCTACTGTCGAATAAATGCATTACGCGAAGGGCTGAGACTTGATACCACTTAGAATCACATATATAGAAAATGTTTCTTGATCCCGTTCCTCTTAGAAGCCCCGATTGTCGCTCAGTAACAAGACTTTGCAATCATCGTCAACAACTCTCAACTCAGGCCCAATTATAAGTCACAATGTACACGACAGGCTTCTTTCTATGTTGTTCAAGTCCGTCATAACTCAATACTGCCGAAAGTCATACCAACGTTGCCTTCAGCGATTGCAAGTCCTCCGTCCTCGAACTGCTGCTCACCCAGAAGTTGTACAGCCAAGTTTCCACCACCCACTCTCCTCCATCAACAAAATATCCCAGTTCATCATACGGTACAGCCAGGCTGACTCTCTTGGCCTGCCCGGGCGCCAGCTCGACCTTGACGAAGCGAATGAGCTTCATGGCGGGAAACTCAATCTGTGTATACTCGGGGCGATAGTACAGCTGGACAAGCTCCTTGCCGGATACACACCACTCGTGTTGGTGACAGTCACATTAACAATCACCTGGAATGTCCTTATTGAGGTACTTGTTCCTCGACATGGGGATTTGATCCACGCTCGCGTACGAAACCATGAGGGACAAGGGGTTCGATTCCTTGAACGCCTTGACATGGGGAGCGCCAACGTCGTTCAAGATGTGGTTGAAGCCGCCCTGCATGCTGGCTGTGTTGACACCGCCGCTGCTTGAGCCGTAGACCCAGTGCTTGATGGTGGTAGCAACCTTGATAAAGCCATCTTCGTCCTTTTCTTGCATGGTGTTGATGTAGTGAGACGCAAACTCGCCAACAAAGTACGCATCTTCGCCAAACCTAGCAGCATTGCCGGTCAGCCGTGAAGGGGCGAGCAGGATAACACAACTTACATCTCCCCGTTGCGGCCATTTCTGGGGTCCTTGGCAAGGTCGACCTCGGGTGGTAGTACCCAGTGAGTCCCCACGGCCATGTTCTCGTCGCGTATAGCAGCAATCACTTGCTCGTAGAGAGGTATGTTCCACGAGGAGCCAAAGGACACGGCCCCAGGGAAGAGTGTGCCGCCGGATATCCACAATCCGTTGACAGAATCGGCAATGGTGAGGTATGGAATCCCAAGTCGCGTGCTGTTGATCTGCTCAGCCCGGACCTTGTTGGCAATGGGCAAAAGGTCTTGTGCGTAGTTTTGCTGTGCGCCGAAACCTGTAATGGATCAAAATGTCAGAGAAACAGAAGATCCCAGGGGTCCTTGTTTTCATACCAATTTGTCCATGTTGAGTTGCTCGGATCTCTTCAAAACATGTCTTGTTGAATGAAAGCTGTCCGTTTACCCTTTCAGCGAGTCGACGAATGCCTCCTAGCCGGCCGACCTTGTCGTCCCAAGTCATCCGACCGAGGAGGTCATCAGCACGCTCCTTGGGTGAGCGCGAGGAGTCCCTGTACGTCGACCCATTGCTCTGCACAGCGGCATTGGCTACTCCGAACAGCTGACCCAGTGTGACGGCGAGGAAAGATGCCGCCGGCTTGACCATTGTGACAAGTTCAGTTCATCTATAGCCGACATGGAGCATTGAGCTGGTGCGGTTCCATCCCAACAGGCTCACTCGAGCACTTATATCCACGACTGAACCGACGACAGAAGCACGCCATTGTCTTTGATCCACCTTATACAAAGAGATCCGGCGCTATCAGAGTGAACACCACGAGTTTCGGCAAGCAAGCCCGGATCGGGGCTCCACTTGGAACGGCGGAACCTCCGGGGCTTCACTCGGATGTCGGTCGGCAGTCCCGAAGAGGAATAACAGGACGATTTGCAATCCACCGCCCCCGCTCTCTGTTATTGGCCTAAGATGGCGCCATCATGGCCATCAGCGACCGGGCAGTTCGTGCAGAAATCAAGACGAATGTAAGGGTCAGCGATTGCACGCAGCCGTGGTGAGAGCTGGCTTTTTGGTATCCATGGAGGTGAAGGACCAGCAGATACACATCTTCACGTACGGCGCGGTAAGGTGATGCGGCCGTCTTCTGCAACACTTGTTCAGTGCCAACGTTTTCTTCCCTCGCCGAGCCAGCCGTGGAGGATCTGACGTGGGTTGAGAGGCTTGCCGCTCAAGATGTCCAGACATCAACAATCGGATTGGACAGCGGACAACAACAAGCTGTGTAATGTAGAATCAAAGGACACGGGGAAAGTCACGTATGCTCACGGAAGTAACTGCGGAGGAGTCTCGCTTGTAAAGGCCCAGAGGATGGGCGAGCGCATGCCGCTGATGATGTTTTGGTGGAATTGAAGCATACTGACGAGGGCATCCTTTGAGGCTACGAGAGTCTTCATCAATGCTGTGCTGTCCAGCAGCCAAAAGTCATCAAAGCTGATATTGAATCAAACAATAAGTTGCCGTCGACACGCGCTTCAAGTTTCATGTAAAAAGAATCTAGCACTTTTAGCCAGTTCTAGTCCGTCGTCAGTACCTTCTTAGCTTTCAAGCTCGAAAATGCTAGAAAGAAATGTGTCTCTGGATGGCGCTTCGACAAGCGTCCTATCCTATCTGAACGCCTGAGGCCTTTGTTAAAGGTAGAGCGGCCAGATTCACGAACAAGATGAGGGTGGCGCGTCCAGAGCTGGCGAGCTTGATCTCCCGTGAGGGGGCTCTAGCTGATGGGAAGAAGATTAGATTCAGCAGTTACTCGAAGAGCCAAGACAGAAGACAGTCTGCCTCCGGGCTGCAATCCGCCCGACATCACACGAGCCCAGTCAGCAAGCTCCATTGGACGGAGAAACTGCCAGCGCAGGCATGAAGGAGGCCGAGAACTCCAGCATTCAACTCAAAATGAAAGACTGACTCGATCAATGCTGAAGCCAAGATGAGTTTCCCTGCTGGCAGCTCATCATCTGATGTTTTCCTGCAATGCATGTCAAGAGACTGGGGCTGGTTGAAGGCATCGCCATTGGCGGCTTTGGACACGTCGACAGCGATGGCCGGTTCAAGCTCGGTCGACACGCATTCAGTACCTGAAGTTTTATCTCCAGAAGAAGGGGTTGAACCACGCAAAACGCGAAAGCTAATGCCGGTGTCGGTTACTTCGTGAGACGAAGCGGGAATCGAGATGAAGCAGGTGACTGCCCTCCTCCTCATCCGGGTGCTATTCGGTGGCTTTTTCGTATGGTTGTCCGGCGAGAAGGCGGTTCGTCCGATTCGTGCGAAAAATCTGGGGATGACAATCGCAGCCTCATCTCGGGCGCCGTGGGATAGATGAGTGGGTGAGGTAAACTCGGCTGGAAGAAGCGAGGCGAAGGCATGGGAGGGGGAACAGCCGCCTTCTCGAGCGATCCGTCTTCCAAGTGTGTCAGTGAATCTGGCGGATTGGACGGTTATTCTGCCTTTCCGCGCCGGCTCGGTATTCATCAGCTTGCAGATATCGTGCAGTAGTCGCCTCGCGTGCAGCAGGAAAAGCTGGGGAGAAGATGGGGAGCGTCGTCTTCAGCCATCAGCTGCCGCTCGTGGGAGACTACACCCCACGACTGTCTGCGCATGAATGGCTCTCACGGCTGTAGCCGAGGAATATGTGTCTGTACGGTATGCCAATTGCGGTTCTGCTCCCTCATACGTCAACGTATGCCTCAGTCTAGCAGTTTTCTTCTTGTTGTTTTGGGCCTTCGCCGACGTCGTTGTGCGTGTTCGGACTTTTCATCCATTCGAATACGAAGTGTTTGAGGTTTCAGGTCATAATCTCCTTGGTTGCAGCAGAGAAAAACCTGCCAAGATGGATTCGATAGATTACCTAGCTCTTGGCATGGATGTTCTAGTTGGAGGGCTTCATGGTCGCGCAAACCCAGGTAGCAGACTCGGGATAGACCAGACACGACGGCAGTGCAGGCAAGCAAACGGTCTTGTTGATGAGAGGTGAAAAGGAAGAGGACAGGCAGTAAAACTGCACGAATGATGGGCAAGAGAGAGATTTGCCAATGCGAAATGCCAATATTCACAGTCTTGGCGGGCCATCCCCCTTTTCATAGTGCAACGTGCCAAGGTTGCGGGTAGATGCACAGGTTACCGCTGCCGTCTGTCGGTTTACTCTGTCTCTCACCGACTTCGTTGCAGAAGGCTCATGTAGCCGAGTCTTGTCGGTTGCCAACTTATTGACGCCCAAGCTCGACGCCGGTCCAGGAAGCGTCACCATCGCGGAGACGTCGGGCTTGGACAGACACACGACGGCCATATTTACTAGATACTGCACCTACTGCTACGTACTCACGCGAGGCCGGTGCTCATACATCGTGGCATGGCGTCTCAGTGGCAGGGGTCATCCACCCAAAGAGAGAAGCTCTCGATGGCATCCCTGTCGTCTGACTGCCCGCCCACACCCGATCGGCAGCACATCTGCTCAGATGGGCGACGGCTCCCGTCGTACCTGCACGGCGGCACTCTTATTTGGAGTTATTCCTCCAACAGCCGCACTCGTCGATTCCCACCGGCATCTTGGCGCTCATCTATCTCTGGGGTGCCGCGCGCTCTGCCACACTCTCGGGCATCCGAAACATGCAGGTTGGTACGTTACCACCCAGCAAGCGCAGGAATATTCGTTGCGTGCTGGGCAGCTGTACTGCCCGGCTCGACAGTCGACGTATGGTTCGTCTTGCTGGCTATAGTGTGGTGGATCGTGACTTGTCATCCGAACGAGCCTATTCCCAACCCCTGCAACTCTCGTCCTGTCTTTGGGAAACGCGCCGATCCAACATCAAACCGTGATCTGCCTGTAAACGACTTGTCGACTCCGCATGGCAGGCTTGCTTCAGCGGGTCTTCCTCCAGTGGTGAAGACTCTCGTAGAGTACACTCGTTGGGAACTGATGCCATGCCCAGCCGCCTGGTTCTGGCATCCCAGTCAACTGGCACAGTGTATCCATGACCGATCCTCCCTTAGTTGCGCCAGCGGCCATTTGACTGTGACGGCCACGTCTGGAGCCAATCACATGATGCTGGCCATGTCGACGCCTAGGCTTGGAAATTACCCATGGGTACCCAGCTAGGTAATACTTCTTAGAGCCCATGGGTAGTAGTGGGTACCTATTAGGTCTATAGGTAGGATATAGGTATAGGTAAAAAGGGAATACTACCTATAGGTAATAATAGGTTACCTATAACTACCTATTTTATAGATTAGGTAATACTAGGTTACCTAGTATTACTTATAAAAATACTTTTAAAAAATAAAAAAAAGAAATTTATTATAGAATAAAAAGTAAAATAATAGCTAGGATAGTAGTAATTACTATAGTTTAAATAGAGATAGATATAAATAATTACTATAAAAGCTACTAACTAGCTACTTTTAAGGTTATAGTTTTCTTTCTTTTCCCTAATCTTATTTAACTTTAAAAACTCTTATTATTATTATAGTAAGATATTTTAGAAGAAAACTTAATAGAATTATCTCTTAATAGAATATTCTTAAGGTTTAATAAAAGGGAGAAATCTAGAAAAGGAGTAAAGTTCTTCTTAGAAGTTTAAGTACTAAATTAACTAAACTTANTACTAAATTAACTAAACTTATTATTATTATTAAAATTATTACTTTTAACTATATCTCTATTAGAAATAATACTAACTCTATCTTTATAAATACTCTCTTTAGGGAAAACTTTAATTAAAGAGTTTATAAGTAACTAATAAGTATAAAAGTAATTTTTCACTTTTACTTTATCTAAAAGAGAACTATAGTTAAAAGTAGTATAAATAGTATACTAGTATTCTTTAGCTATTTTAATAGCTTTATCTTTTTTATTAAGTATTTCTTCTAATTAAGAATAAGATAACTAGGTCTTTTTTAACTACTTAACCTTAATAATAAAGAATTCAAAAATTATCTTAGCTAAGAGGTTAAATTAGGAATAGTAGTAAATATTATATACTAAACTAAATAAATATTTAAGAAGAATACAAGTTGTTTAAATATAGAGATAATTTATAGCTATAATATAAATACCCTTAAACTAAGGATAGCTATAATCTAATCTCAACTAAAAAACTTAAGTTATTTTACTAGTAAGTATAA